>VZQC01014025.1:667814-764558 GCA_009823505.1 Rhizomys pruinosus | reverse complement strand
ACTGTGGAACTGTCCAAACTTAAAGGAAAAAGTTAAAGCAACTCAGGTCCACAAGAGAGACCCTGTCTCAAGGGAATAAGGCAGACAGTGGTAGGACAGGACACTGGACATCCTTAGCTGGCCTCTGCACATGCACTCATGGGCACACCACACACACACACACACACACACACACACTCCATATATAGACAGTATAATAAAGAAAACCCACAAGATGTTCTCCAGTTCATTCCTACACATTTAGAAGATGATGCTACTTTTCCATCATGCAGTATAATGCCACGGGATTAATCTGGTAATTAAATGCTCGATGTTGGAAATGAATGAATTGTTCTCCCTCACTAGGCAATTATTCTGCCAACTCACTTTGGTGCTGGAGAAGCACAAGGCTTGGTGCTTTTATGTGGCACCTATGTGTGCTTTTTGCCTTCTACGATGTATACTGATGGCACTTGCTTTCTCTGGGAAGATGTTATTTACTGTTCCTGATATCAGAGGAAGAAATTCAGGCCACTGCCTTGGGCATTTTCCTGAACCATCCATGAAGAACTCATGCTTCATTACATGAGATGTACTTTCTGCAGAAGGCATAGCTGAGGCAAAGTCTTCTTTTCCTTATAATACAGCTTCCTCCAAGATGGCTGTGGTCCCCGGTGTAGGAAGGTCATATTTTGGGTGATGTTAAATGTGTCCTTCCTTTATGAGATGCTTGACCTGAAGCTCTCTACGGAACTGTAAAATGATTGCATTTTGCAATGATCTCCAATCATTTGTCCTCAAAGCATTGATTCTCTGTCTCTCATCTCCCCTTTGCTATTAATGAGCAGCTCCAGGATTCTCATAGTTCAGGCTATGTGCAGACCTTCTGTGCACAGCATGGGCAGATGCCCTTGTGTGTATGACCTCTTCTGTAAGCTGGCATCTCAGATACAAGAGTCTTGGGGATGACACTTCAGAAGAAGCCACAAGTCAGCTCCCCTTCTGCCAGAGTACATCATTGTGGGCTGCAATTCTGTTAATTTTGGTTAAGAGAAACCCCAATCCTTTGTGAAATCATTTACTTCATTACTTTATCATTTCATTTATACTTTATTTTAAAATATTTAACTTAAATTTAAATTTAACTATTTATTTATTGTCTTTTTTGAGACAGAGTCTTCCTTTAGTCCTCGCTGGCCTGAAACTCACTATGTAGACCAGATTGGCTTTGAACTCACAGAGATCCACCTGCCTCTGCCTCTGGAGTGCTGGGATTAAAGGCATGTGCTACCACACCCGGCCCTTATTTTTATTTTGTTAGGAGTATGAGTGTATTCCCTGCATGTACATAAGTGCACTTGTGTCATGCAGTGCCCATGGAGGTCAGAAGAGGGGTTGGATCCCCTGGAACTGGAGTTTCGGACAGTTGTTAGCCACCATGTGGGTGCTGGGACTTGAACCCAGGTCCTCTGCAAGAGCAGTTTGTGCTCTTAACCACTAAGCCATCTCTCTGGCCCCAAGTCTTCCCCCCAAGTCATTCTTTAAATACACAGAAAAGGGGTTTTTTTGGACTGTAAAATCATATGGAATTTCTTAACTTTTTTGAAAACTAACTAACTAACTAACTAGCTAGCTAGCTAGCTAACTAACTAACTAACTGTTACATGTTCAGTCAGCAACATTTATTTTCAAAACTATTTTACCTCAAGGATGGGGAACTAAGAGAGCTTGGGTGGAATGTGTGGTTAGGTTGGGGTCAGATTCAAGGGCTTTCCTTTTGTCCTTTCCTTATCCAAGGGGTGTATAGTCCAAGATCCCACAACAGATATCTGAAGACTACCGAACTGTATCTGCATTGCTTTTTCCTATACATACATGCTTAGGATAAAGTTTAATTTCTAGATTAGGCAGCCAGCTGGAGACTGACAATAGCTAATAAAACAGAAAAATTACAATATCTTATAATAAAAATTCTGTACATGTAGTCCCCAGAGATAATAGCACACTGTTTTAACCACCTTCTTTTAGGTGATGTGAGATGATGGGGCATCTATGTGATGAGATGAATGATGTCTGCCTTGTGATGCAGAGTTAGTCTGCTACATGAGGATTACTGCAACACTGGGGCAGTCCATGGGATTAGTGAGACGGCGGCAGCTTATACAGCATGGATACTGTGGATCCTGGGGATGATTTGAGTTTGCTGGGACAGAGCAGGGCAGTGTGTGATTTCATTATATTAATTCAGCATGGCACAATTAAAAACCCGTGAATTCTTTATTTTTTTGGAATTTTCTACTGAATACTTGTGGACTATGGTTGACTACAAGTAACTGAAACTTCAGAAGTTGAAATCATGGATCAGGGATTTGGTACAGATGGGATTTTGGACAAAATACTCCATGTCTCTAAGCCTTGGTCTCTACTCTCCATGAAATAGGGAAAGTAGATAATCTCTGTGAAAGGGCTGAGGGAAGAGTGTGAGGATCGGAGACAGGAGGGGCTGTCTGAAGATACAGCTGTTTGATTACTACGGCCCGGCAGCTTTCCCTTACAGGAGTTCCCCAGACAGACTGAAGTATCAGCCTCAGGTTGGAGATGGAGAAGTAGAACACAGGGACATGATACTTGGCAAAGCCGGTTATAAAAAAGGGCTCCCAGCTCCAGTCAGAATGCTGCGAGTAGCGTTTGCTTCCAGAAAGGGGCCCTCTGAGTTGTAGACCTGTGTTCAGTGGAAGCTGGCTTCCTCTTCATGTCACTGTGAACCATATTCCAGGCAGACTGTGGAGTCAGCTCTCTAGCACATTGTCTTGACCTGGAGGAGACTGGGCTTGTCTTGAAAAGCAACATTTTAAGGTAGAGCTAGCTCCTGAGAGGAGAGGGAAGAAGAGAGAGAGAGAGAGAGAGAGAGAGAGAGAGAGAGAGAGAGAGAGAGAAAACGAGCAGAGGGGCATCCCTGAGGAAACAGCCCTCGAGGGGCCCTGGGGAGCTGCCCATGTGACAGCAGGAGGAAGACCCGGCTGGCAGCAGGAAGGGAAGGCCTTGAGGCTGGACAAGAATGACGACACACAAATGGTTAAAACTTTGCTCACTTCTGTTTTACCATGTAAACCCGGCAGTGACCAGAGCTGCGTGGATTAGGAAAAAAGGCTGTAATTCCATTTTGGGGCTTCTGGTGAGCTGGGCTTGTGGCTTATGATGTCACCAGAACCCCCAGCTGGAATTACAGCCTTCTAATCTACAGCTGGCTGAGTGGGGGAGATGGGGGTCCTTCACTTCATTCTCAGAACATGGCGAGGACCCAAGGGTCAGGCTGCACTGGGAACTGCTGACCTCTGCTGCTTCTCCGTCTCCCATCTTGCTCTCCTCATGTCCCCAAGTTGCACGACTTGACTTTTCCCATAATTTATTTCATAAGAAGCCCAAGTAAACCAGCTTCCTCTGGCCTTCATGCTGAGTTAGCTCATGTTCAAGCCTTTCCATCTTGGACCCACCCAGGCGCCTTTCAAACCTGAGACTTCTGACTTTGTAGCTAGGTGCTACTCTGCCCGGCCTCACCTTTGACACCTCTGTGGAGGGGAAGATGTGATGGAGCTGTGGTTGGCTCCTCCTGAGGTCCAGCCCCAACAGAGAAGCTGTTCTGGCTTCCTTCAACATGTTAGCATGTCTGTGCACCAGGGCGTTGGTTACACGGGACCCCAACCATCCTTAGTCCACCAGCCTGTAACAATGTCGTTTGAATAGTATGTGCCAGAAGGCCTTGAGCTGGGACCTGAGCACAGAGGAGCAGCAAGACGAACTGGTTCACTGCTCTCGTGCGGCCTTCACCTGCCCACCTGCCGTGGCCACTGGGGAGCCACAGGGTTGGTCCACTGAAGCCCAAGACCTGCTCTCTGATTCTGCCTCCTGGGGCTTTCTGGACTAAAGTGGGGATCACCATTATCACCTTATCATTCAACTAGAAACCCGGAATGTCCTGCTTGATGCATCCCTTTCCCATCCCAACGCCCCACCCAGAGCTCGTTTTCTGGGGATTTGGTTACTTGTGGCCAACAAAAGTCTGAAGCTATTAAGTGAGAGCTCTCAGAAATCAGTGATTCTTAAGCTTGAAGTAATTTTTATTGAAGTATAGTTATAATGGTTCTATTTTATTTGTTATTGTTCATTTCTTACTTTGCCTAATTTATAAATTAAAACTTAGATTAACTGTGTACGTATATATGGGGGAAACAGTCTAGATATTGTTAGCTGTGCTTGTAGGGCACCAACTTCGAGTCTTGGAGTGTATTTCCCAGGATAATATGAGACTCCTGGATTCTATTCTGGACCACTTTTCTTTTGGTCTTTTTGAGACAGGGTCTCCTGTACCCACAGGCTGGCCTGGAACTTACTATGTACACTAGACCAGCCTCATCTCACAGAGATCCTCCTGCCTCTGCCTCCTAAGTGCTGGGATCAAAGGTGTGTGCCACCGTGCCCAGCTTACTTTTTTTTTTATACAACCAGAATTACTTAACTCTCTCAATTCTTTTTATATTTTATTTATTGTTTTATTTTATTTTATGTGTATGAGTGTATTGCTTGCGTATGTGTAAGTGCACTTGTGTTGTTCATTGCCCAGAGTCAAAAGAAGGCATTGGTTTCTCTGGAACCAGAGTTACAGATGGTTGTTAGCTGCCACGTGGGTGCTGGGAATTGAACCTGGGTCCTCTGAAAGAGCAGCTAGTGCTCTTAACTGCTGAGCCATCTCTCCAGCCCTAACTCTCTCAGTTCTTAACTCCGTAACAACATCTCACCAATGCCTCCAGCTCACTGTTCTCTCTAATCCAAAGGTTTTTGAAGTTGGGTTCTTAGGAATGCAGATTCTAAGGCTCCTTCTCTTCTTAGGCTATTTCTGGAGGTGGGACAGGCAGTCAGTTTGGATAAGTTCTCCAGGTGACCCCCGATGTCTGGTCACGTCTGAGTGCACCATCGATCCGTTCTGCCGTCAGGCAGGGTAGTCAGTGTTTTGTGTGGTGTGCATTTTTCTCTCATTTTACAGATAAAATAAGCAAGGTCTACTCTTAAAGGTATTCCAGTTAGTTCTTGCCAACTTGACACAAACTAGAGTGACCCTGGAAGAAGGAACTTCAGGTTTGTCTATGGCCATGTCTGTGGGGCATTCTCCTGATTGCTGATTGATGTAGGAGGACCCGGCCCACTGTGGGTGGTGCTGGGCAGGTGGGCCTGAGCTGTGTAAGACAGGAAGCCGAGCAAGCCAGGGGAAGCGGCCAGTGAGCATCGCTCCTCCATGGCCTCTGCTTCAGCTCCTGCCTCCAGGTTCCTACTTTGAGTTCCTGCCCTGACTTCCCTCAGTGACGGGCTGTCTCCCACTTGGAACACTAACTCTGCCTAATGTCAGCAGCATTTCACCTCATCATTTGGGCTCAGCCAAAAGCTCACCTCCTCCAGAGATGCCTTCTGATCTCAAGATCTCTTTTAATTTTGCTTTCCTGTTTCAGGTGTCTTCAGAGCACATACAACCAGTAGTAACTTTATTATTGTTGTTGGCTGTCCCTGCACAGGATGTAAGCTTCTGGGGGCCGTCACTTGTGTCTGTCTACCAGGGCATCGAATAGCTGGGTTCACAAACTGTTCCCATTACCTCCTATTTGTCACATTGTCTTTCTGTAAAATGGGAGCAATAATGGTAACTTCTCTATAGTTTGTAAGATGTGGAGTTTCTCATGATAGTTTTATGCTCAGCCCAGAAAAAGCCTTAGAAATTCGTCTTCTTCCATTTGGGCTGCTAGAGCAAAGATGGAGATTGTGAACAATGGAACTCTGCTCCTCATCGTTCTGGCAGTGAGCCTGAGGTCAGGGACCAGCAGGCCATTCAGGTCTCCCTTCCTGGTTCACCGCAGCCTCTTTCCTGCCGTGTTGTAGAAATATAGGTGGGATGGTGGGGGAGGGTTCTCTTTGGTTTCTTTTTTTATTTATTTTATTTATTTTTTAATTGTCTTTCTTCTCTTTTTTCTCCTTTTTTCTTTTTTTAAATTTTATTTTATTATGTGTATGAATGTACTGTCTGCATGTAGGTCTGTGCACCCATGTCATGCAATGCTGTGAGGTCAGAAGAGGGTCTCAGATTCCCCTGGAACTGGAGTTCTCCTGGAATTGGAGTTTAAGACGGTTCTCAGCCACCACGTGGGTGCTGGGGATCGAACCCGGGTCCTCTGCAAGAGCAGTCAGTGCTCTTAACCACCAGGCCATCTCTCCAGCCCCACTCTTTGGTTTCTTTTATAAAGACATTAATCACACTCATGAGGGCTCTTGCCTCATGACTTAATAACCCTCCAAAAGTCCCACCTCCTGACCCAGTCTCATTGGGGGTTAGGAGAAACACAGATATTGTTGCCATTGACTTTAAGAGTCTGGGAACTCTTAGAGGGCTGTACTGTGTCTTGTCACCTGTGCTGGTGAAGGAAGCAGTATTGGGAGTCTTCTGGTCGTGCTTTCTAAGCACACCCAATGCCTGGTGTGGTTAGTTGCCAGGGCCAGTAAGCGGGTTGCCCATTGCTGTGGGTAAGCCCTGCCTCAGAGTCGCATGGTCTCCACTCAGAGACCATGCTCTCATGTAAGGAGCACCACAAATGGATGAGTCCACACAGAAGCTCAGGGTCAGAGATGACATCAACACCATGTGGGAAATGTAGAGAAAAGATGGGAGACATGGCCAGGGGGCAGGGGGTGGGCAGGCAGGGCACCTCTCAGCCCCCTTGGAGCTGGGAGCTGGGAGCTGGGAGCCAGCTTGGTTTCCTCCTCTGCTGTTGCTCTGAGAGCCCTGGGCAGTGCCACAAGGAAGAACCAGGCAGATTTTCCCCTGTCGTTGCTTTCAGAGGGTGTAGATGTGTGTGGAGTGACCAGTGAAGACTTTGGGCTCTTCAGATAAAGAGGGATGCTTGGGTCTCTATTAGTCTCCAAAGTACCAAATATTGCAGCAGTCTGAGTGTCACAGGCTCAGGCTGGACCTCTGGGTGCCCAGTCTGGGGAATGTACGGCAGCACGAGTTTATCTTAACCCTCACGTTAGCAGCTGGGTCAGGTTTTTACAAACTGCTCGTTGGCTACTATACATGTGCCTCGAAGGAACATTTCTTTCCAGGACAAACTCATGCTTAGTCACCCCCTGGTGAGTCACTGATAGTTCATAGGTCTGAAGGGCTGTGGTGGGGTCAGGCTGGGATCAGTTTCAGGGGTGGAGTGCATATGCCCACTGGATTATTTAAAGGATGCACCCATTTTGGGAAGCTTTGGATGGTGACCATGGATGGTGATTTAGGCAGTGCTCTCTAGAGGAACAGAACTGGCAGAATGCATATAATAAGGGTGGGGGGTCACTAGACTGGCTTACATGACAGGGGCTGGGTAGGCCGACAGTGTTTGTCTGCAGGTCAAGAACTTGGAAGTCTCCTAGTCCACAAGGTGGGATGCTTTAGCAGTCTCAGTCTGGAGCCGAAGGCCTGAAAGATTCCTGGAGAGTCACTGCTCTAGACCATGTTGGAAGACTGAAAAGGCTGGAGTCTGACGTCAGAGGGGAAAGGTGGCCGTGGTGATGGCGGCAGCTGCAGCAATAGATGTCCTCACAAGTGAGATGCCAAAGCGATCCCTGCTTTTCCTCTGACATCTGCAGAGCTGGAGCAGCCATTCAGAAGGTCTTTCCTGCTCTGAGGAAGGTTCCCTTTCCCCTCAGTTATTCCCTGGTAAAACACTCTTATAAACTCGCCAAAATGTGCCTCTTGGTTGATTCCAGATCCCATCAAGTTGATGATCAAGATTAATGACATGGAAAGCCAGTTTAGGCATGGGGAGGGGAATAGAATAGAAAAAGCTGAAACCTTTTTTTATTTATTATTTTTTATGTGTATGAGTGTACTGACTGCATGTAGGTAGGTGCACCCGTGTCATGCAGTGCTGTGGAGGTCAGAAGAAGGAGTCGGATTCCCCTGGAACTGGTGTTAAGGATGGTTCTCAGCCACTATGTGGGTGCTGGGATTTGAACCTGGGTCCTCTGCAAGAGCAGTTGGTGCTCTTAACTGCTGAGCCATCTCTCCAGCCCCAAAATAATTGAAGCTTTTTTTTTTTTTGGTATTTTTGAGACAGGGTCTCACTTTAGTCCTAGCTGGGCTGGAGCTTGCTCTGTAGACCAGGCTGGCCTTGAACTCACAGAGATCTGCCTGCTTCTGTCTCCCGAGTGCTGGGATTAAAGGCGTGCACCACCACGCCTGGCAGAAAAAGCTGAAACCTAACCAGAGCAGTCTAGGTTGTATTCATGAAGAATATGGAAATTGCTTAGATATCTGTTGACTTAGCTCAAACATATGGGAACTGAGGGACACTAAAGCATGCACATATATGAGAGGGACAAAGTGTATGTGTGTGTGTGTGTGCGTGTGTGTGTGTGTGTGTGTGTGTGTATGTATGTATGAATGTAGGGATGTGTATACCATGACACTGATATGAAAGTCAGATGACAATCTTTGGGCTGGAGAGATGGCTCAGCGGTTAAGAGTGCCGACTGCTCTTGCAGAAGACCGGGGTTCAATTCCCAGCACCCACATGGCAACTGAGAACTGTCTTTAACTCCAGTTCCAGGGGAATCCGACACCCTGTTCTGACCTCCGCAGCATTGTATGACACGGGTGCACCAACCTACATGCAGACAGTACACTCATACTCATAAAAAAAAATAATATATTTATATTTATAGGGATATTATTTTATAAGAAAAAAAGAAAGTCAGACGACAATCTCTTTTGTTAATCCTTGATGTCCAGCTTGTTTCAAATAGGACCTCCTCCTCTCCTCTCTCTCATCTCTCCTCTCTATTCCTACTGTCTCCTATCTCCCATTCTCTCTCTCTCTCCAGGGTCTCACTATGTAGTCATTGGCTGGCCTGGAACTTATAGAGATTCACCTGCCCCCAAGCACTGAGATTAAAGGCAATTGCTACCACCCCTGGCCAGAGAGACAGGGTATCTTGTTTACCCTTGTGTACATCAGGCTACTTGGCCTGGAGGATTCTGGGAAATTCTTCTGTCTTCTCCCATCTCACCTTAGGTACACCAGGATCACAGATATGTGCCATGGCGCCTGGCTTCCTGTGCGTCCTGGGGATCTGAATGAATCAGGTCCTTTTGCTGAGCCAACTCAGCCATCTTCTCAGTCCCAGATTAAAAACAATTTAACGGACACAAAAACATGTATGATGGGGTATCATGTAATACCGTTCAAATCAGGGTAAATTTATCTCCCTAAACATTTATCATTTCTTTATGATGAAAATGTACAAAACCCTCTTATGTAGCTTTTTGCCTTTTTAAATAGTAAGTGATCATTATCTGGAGAAAGAACAAAGCAGGAAGCGTTAGACTCTAAGACATACGTAGAAATCTAGTAATTAAAACAGCATGGTATCGACCTAAAAATACATATGTAGCCCATTGGAACATAATGGAGAGCTCAAGATAAACTCATGCATGAACAGTGAACTGATCTTCCTAAGTGTGCAGAGAGCATGCTCCAGGGAAGACAGCCCTTCACTGACTGGGCTTCAGTGGACTCCCATCTCTGAGGCTATTCAAAGACAACACAAAACGGCCTAGAGACCTACATGTAAGATTACAAACCTAAAACTACTAGAAGAAAACACAGGAGAAGTACTTCAGGACATTGGAATGAACAGGATTGCTTTAGTTTAAGCCCCCCCAAAACTCAGACCACACAAGTCAAGACAGACAAACTGCATTTCATCAGACTAAAACACATCTTCGCATTCAGACTGTAAGTTCTTTGACTCTCTGGGAATGTGAGGAGAAATTGACTGTGCATTTGGCCGGGTGAGCTGGACAGGTGCTTGCTGCAGGCCACAGAAGGATTTGTGCAGGACATTGGGGTGCACGCAGCAGGGAGCAGCTTTGAGGTGCAATCTCTCAGTTCCAACCAAGGTCAAGGACATCAGTCCCCTCCCCTCTTTCAACTTTGTTTTGCTCCATTCAAGGTCAAAGTTCCTGGGGAGACAGACTCCAGCTGAAATCTATCCCTCGGGCAAAAATACGCCTGGGAGCCTGAACCCATACATAGGTCTGTTGAGAGCTGAACCTAATGAGACTTTGTTCTAAGTTTGCTTTTCTGTTGTGACATTATGACCAATAGTAACTTGGGAGGAAATGGTTCATTTGGCTTCTAGCCCACAGACCATCATCCAGGTACGTCAACTCAGAGTGGAATGGAACCCTGGAGGCAGGAACTGAAGCAGAGACAGTGGAGGAGTGCTGCTCACTGGCTTGCTTGCCCTGCCTTTCTCAGCTAGCTTTCTTATACAGCCCAGGCTCACCTTCCTAGGGATGGTGCTTCTCACAGTGGGCTGAGCCTTCCTACATCAATTAGCAATGAAGAAAATGCCCCACAGACACACCCACGGGCCATTCTGATGGAGGAAATTCCTCAGTAGAGGTTCCCTCTTCCCAGGTGACTCTAATTCACGTCAAGTTGACAAAAAAACTAACCAGCATAGGTAGGGACAGAAGTTACACAAAAAAGTGGGGACCATAATGCTGGGTGATCCATAGAACAGATTAGCATCCTTCAGAGATTATCAGACACTCCAGTGTTCATTTTGGGGATCATATCCAGTATGGCATAGCTGTTAATCCTCTCAGAGCATCTTACTATAATTTGCTGAACTCCATGACTGGCTTATGTAGATGTGTTTCTACAGGAGGTCGGTGCCTTGGTCGTGATATAGGATCCTGGCTACTTCAGCCATGTGTTAGCCTATGGACAAAGGGTATCGAACCAAGTGGAATCAAATGCCCAAGGCATTACATGAGGCTTTTTAGTTTTGAACTATGATTTTTTTTGGGGGGGGGAAGAATTCTTTGTATTCCTTTTTTGTTCTTAAAAAGTCATATAGCCCAGATTGGCTTGAAACTTGCTAGGTAGCTGAGGATGACCTGGGATTTTTGATCCTCCTGGCTCCATCCCCCAAGTGTGGCACCATACCTAGCTGATGTGGTGCTGAGGATGGAACCTAAGGCTTTGTGGATGGCAGGTAAGTGCTTTGTCACTGAGTCCATCCTAGCCCTCTTTGTATACATTCTTTGGACCAGAAAGCCAAAGGAAGGTGGGAACAATGAGGTGATAGTGATCTCTACTATCTTGATTTGCTTTTGATAAACATGATCTCTCTGGCCCTCTAGGGTGAGGTAGGCAAGTTTGTACAGTTAAATTTCCACTAGGTCTGTTCTTTCCATTCTCTGACAATAGATGAGAGGAACATTCTCTTATTTTGGGTTTTCTCATGTTCTTTCAGGAAAATTTCCTAAAATGGTCTCGATCTAGGTCTTGAGATCTTCTTTTGTAAGAGGGTGGTAGGGTGTGATATCGTTAAATAAGCTTGGAATATATTGCAAGCAAATTATGCAATAGTTGGATATTTAAATACCTATTAGCATAGTAAAGTTCCTGGTAAATGCTGCAGTAAAGCTACCTGTGTAGATTCATCTCATTGGGTGTCCCTACAACATTTGGCCCACAAAACAGTTTTCCATGGCTCCTATGACTATCTTTTGGCTGAGTGGTGCCAGCATGCAGTTCGGTTTCACCGTTACAGTGTGTTACATGTGGGTCAGGGTCACGTCTCTACATCTTAGGCACTAGCAGACTTCCACACGGTGATTTCACTGTCATGTTGGCTGGTGTTCGACAGCTCTCAGCACACTGGGGCCTCTTGGCATACCTGTGTGCTCCAGGTCCTGCAACCAGCTCACTCATCCTGCCAGCAGGTGCTTGAAAAGCATGAATGTTTAGAGTGTTCCAGCATATAGTTGAAGGTAGAGAGGACAGACCCTTCAAAAGCGCATGGGCTTACCAAGGAAGAGAAAGTGCCAGCAAACCGCAAAGAAGGGATGGAACACTCACAGTAACAGCTGTTCTCAGGCAGGCCCGGAGTCAGGTACTTGATTGGTTCTGCTCAGGCCCACGCCCAGCCTTGCTGTTACCTGAGGAAATGCAGCTCTGTCCTGAAGGTGCTGCCCCCAGGACAGAGAGTTCCCAGACCTTTGCATCCTGCCTGCTGCTGCACATCCACGGGCTCTCAGGAGATCTGTGTGACTGTAGCCAGGATCTGTCCAGATGTCCCAGGCTGCTGCCATTTTTAGAACATTTTGCAAACTCAAGGTTTAGCTTGGGTTAGATGCTGTTAGGTGTTAGAAGGGGAATATCATTTAAAAGTACATTCTGACTTTTAAAAATATATATTATTTTGAGACAGGGTCTCCCTGTAGCCCCAGCTGGCCTGGAACTCACTGTGTAGACTAGGGTGGCCTAAATCTCAGACCTCCACCTTGCCTCTGCCTCTCAAGTGCTAGGGTTAAAGGAGTGTACACCCAGAAGATAATGTATTTTTTAATTGGGTTACAAGATAGTAAGCTTCCATATGGCTTTTGCATGCATCCTTCATCTGGTCGGCACCTTCCTTCCCTCTTCTTTCTCATCTTCCCACTCTTCTCCCTCAGAGAGTCAAAAGGAAAACAGAAAGATGTGAATGTGGGATAAAAAAATTGTACTGGGCGTGGTGGCGCACACCTTTAATCCCAGAATTTGGGAGGTAGAGGCAGGCAGATCTCTGTGAGTTCAAGGCCAGCCTGGTCTACATAGTGAGTTCCAGGACAGCTGGGGCTACAGGGAAACCCTGTCTCAAAAAGACCAAAACTTTTTTTTTTTTTTTTAAGTAGGAAGGAATATTGGGGATGGTGGGAGAGAGAAAAGAGGGTGGGGATTAGGGTAATCAGAACGTTATGTACATGTGTGAAATTGTCAAAGAACACATTTAATTAAAAAAGAAAGTATGTGTTGTCTTAGGAAATGTGAGCCCAGGGCTTGTGGCTGCTGAGGATTTAGAGAAAGATAACTTTAGCCTTCAAAAAAGTCATTTTTTTTGAAGGCAGGGTCTCATCTAGCCTAGGCTAACCTTGAATTCCCAGCAATTCTTCCGCCTTAGCCTCTAGAGTATTGAAAACAGCTTTTCTAATTGCACAAGCAATTCATGGATGTACTCTCATAAAAAAAAAATTAGCTACATTACTCAGTAACTACAGTCCTGTTCTCTGCAAAAAGTTAAGCTTTGGAAACAATGATGTATTTATTCCTCTAGGGCGTTATATTCTGAAGTGTGAGCACTGCCACATGGAATGCTTACCTGCAATCTCTTCCCTCCGCAGCTTGGAGCTCTTCCTAAGCTAATACATATATCATCATGCCTTTCTTGTGATTTAAAACATTTTTTTCATGGCCTTGGGGTTGCGTCCAGAATCTTGTGGTAGGAAAGGGTTCTACCACTGAATCACCCCCTCACCTTACATCTTTCTTTTCTTCTTTCCCATTTTTTTCATCTTGAAACAACTTATTTTCAAGCAGAAATTGCAAAAATAACAACAGTTCAAATTGCATGCAAGTGTCTGTCCTGGTTAGTTTTTGTCATCAACTTGACACATCTAGAGTTACCTAGGCAGAGGGAACTTCAATTGAAGAATTTCCTTGATCAGACTGGCCTACGGGCCTGTCTGTGGGATATTGTCTTGATTGCTGTGGGAGGGCCTAGTCCACTGTGGGTGATACCATCCCTACACAAGTGGTCCTGGGCTTTAGAAGAGAGGTAGCTGAGTAGGAACCCTGAGAGAAACCAGTAGAAACCAGCAGAAACCAGCAGAAACCAGTAAGCAGCGTTCCTCCATGGCTTCATCTATAGTTCCTGCTGGAGTCTTGCCCTAACTCCCCTCAGTGATGAAGTGCCATCTGGAAAGGCAAGCTGAAATTAATCCTTTCCTCTCGTAAGTTGCTTTTGGTCCCAATGTTTAGCACAGCAACAGAAAACAAAGTAGGACAGTACCCCTTTCCCAGGATTAATATTTTTCCCTATTTTCTATTTTTTTAATTTTAAAATTTTATTTATTTTTGTATGTGCATGAATGTATTGTCTGCATGTAGGTCTGTGCACCCATGTCGTGCGATGCCGCGGAGGTCAGAAGAGGGTGTCGGATTCCCCTGGAACTGGAGTTCTCCTGGAATTGGAGTGATAGATGGTTCTTAGCCGCCATGTGGGTGCTGGGGATTGAACCTGGGTCCTCTGCAAGAGCAGTCGGTGCTCTTAACCACTAGGCTATCTCTCCAGCCCCCCCTATTTTCTATTTGTATACATATGTATGTATATCTGTTATGATATGCATATAGATACATATATGAACATAAATATTAAATCTTCCTTTTGAATAATTTGAAAATGTGGTAGAACTATGTTCCTTTACTTCCAAATACTTGGATATTCTCTTAGCCGTAGTAGTTATTAACATCTCTAAATTTAATTTTGATATGCTTTTCATATCAAATCTACTATTTTTTAACAGTGTTTTTTTGTGGTTTGTTTTTTGTTTTTCTTTTTAAACAGTGTTCCAATATATAGCTCAGGCTGGCCTGAAACTTAATACATAGCTCAGGTTGGCCTCAAATCAAAGTGCTTCTCCCTCCCTTAGCTTCTCAGGAGGTGGGGGGCAGGTGTGAGAGGACACACTCAGCCAAGCTGCTGTTTATAGTCCACGTTGTTAATTAGTCCAGTAATATTCATGTCACTCTCCTCTCAAATTTAGGATCCATCTAAGATCAGGTGTTGCATTAATTTTTCCTGTTCCTAGATCTATTAATCTGCAACATTTTGCAGTTTTTATATTTCATGACACTGAAGAATATAACAATTTTTGATGAAATTGGACTCTTTGATTTGGGGTTCCCTATGTCCTCTGATGATTGGATTGGTGATTAAAGTTGAGGTGTACATTCCAGTGAGAATACTCTGTGAGTAAGGAATCCTCGGGGTGCCATGTCTACACCATCAGCAGGCCCACCTGCCCCCTCATTGCTGAAGCTAATTTTTATTCTGTTCAAAGTCATATTAGGTGTCTGACTCAGCTACTATTTTAGTTACTATTTTCCTTTTTGTTGTTTCCTTCTGTTGGAAGGCACTGAAGCCTCTGTAGGTAGCTTGCTCCTCATCTTCAGTATCTATGGATAATTCTTGCTTGAGCCAATTGTTATCACAATTGTTACAGAACAATGATTTTTGCAGCTCCAACAATTCCTCCAGGCATACCAGTTGGCTTGACATTGTGCTGTAAGCTAGAGTTCTGTCTTCCCCCATGAATTTGCTTATCTATTTGTTATGGGTTCTAGGGTTTCAATAACTTACTATAGTCATCCCCTTGGTGTTTATAGTGGAACGGGCTCAAATCCTTTTTATAAAATGGTATAGTCTTTGTATCTTATTCATGCATGTCCTCCTCTATACTGTAGATCATTTCTAGATTATTTATAACACCCAATAGAATATAAGTGCTGTATAAATGGTTGTTATTCTATGTTGTTTAGGGAATGATGATGAGGAAAGAAGATGCACACATGCTCAGTCACAGACATGGTGTTTTCTGGGTACTTTCTTCTGCATTAGTTGAATCGGCAGATGTGGAACTTGCAGATGGGAAGGGCTTTGTTTTGTGCTGGTGGCTCTATTTTTGGTCACTGGGAGTCCCTTCCCATGTCACTGACACGTTCCATGCTTATCTTGTACCTACCCTGCCTAGCCCTGGAATCAGCCGCTTCTCCAAGGAGCCCTGGTCTCCTCAGTTGAAACACACTGCTGACCAGGCTCTTTGTGCTAGTGTGCACATCACTACTGGCTCTCCTGGCTTCTTGTACTGTATTTGTTGTCACTGTAATACTTCCTGGCATTTGGTACGATGACCGTGTGTCTATTGCCATACTGATGGATGATGTCCCTATTATTTCCAACTTATTCCTAGTTCAAACAAGTCTCCATGGCACGGTGGCATGTGTCCCTTGTGCATTTGTACAAGTAGCATCTCTGCTAGGGTGGCGGATGAGAAGACTATTCTTGGTTATGAGCTATGCATGTTTAAAATGTATTTGACTTAATATTGCTGATTTGCTCTGTGAAGTGGCTCCGCCAGTTCAGATGCTAACCAATGGGACATTTCAGGTCTGCCTTGATGCTTGGCACTACCAAATGTTTCCTTTTACAGGATCCAAAAATGTTAATTTCATGTCTCTTGGTTGAGAGTCTAGGCATCTTTTCAGTTACTTGAGAGCCACTTCTTCACTGGGGAGGTTGAGGCAGCTCTATGAAGGATGGACCTGTGGAGCTGGCCTTGAGTGAGAAGGTATTTGGAATGTTGAAGACAAGGAGGGTAATTCAGACCTGGGAAGGGATGAGGCAACCACAGAGAGCCAAGAGTAAAGGGCTCTGCACACAGAATCTCCCACAACGAGAGCCTGTTGCTCTATCTTGGACCTGTCCCTTTTAAAAAAAAAAACACCTATTCTATGCCAGTCTTTGCAACTGGGCTCCAGAGATGTGGGGTTGACTTGCCTGACCCTATTTTGAAGGTCAGATTAGAATTGACACTAACATTTCTTTTCTGCATAAAATTTCATCTGACTTGAAGTAACTATTTATTTATTTATTTATTTATTTATTTTTAAGACAAGGTCTCATTTTGTATGCTATGGTAGTCTAAAACTCACCATTTAGCTCAGGCTGGCCTCCAACCTAGATTCCTCCCATCATAGCCTCCCAAGTGCTGGGATTACAGACCTCTGCTACCATGTCTGGCTGGAGAGATGGCTCAGTGGTTAAGAGCACTGGCTGCTTTTGTACAGGACCAGGGTTTGGTTCCTAGCATCCATTTGTCAGCTAATAACTTTCCATAACTCCAGCTCCAGGGATTGACCACCCTCTTCTGCCCCCGCCCCCCCGGCATTGCAAGCATTCTATGTTTCTACATACATGCAGGGAAAATACTCATACATATAAAATAAAAACAAAAATAATAAAAAAGAAGTGATACCAACTCAGGTCACTGAAACACCATCTAGTGATGGAGCAGCCTGTGCAGGAAGAATCAAGATGGTGTAAGTGGCCACTAGTGGGATGGGACCAAACGAGAGGATCACGTCACCCCAGTCAGAGGCTTAGAAGGAAGTCAGACGGCATCCAGAACAGCACAGTGAAGGTGGATGGGATCTTTGTGGAGTCCCGTAAAGAGGCAGGGTCACCACTGAGGTGTAAGCAAAGCTTCTTTTCACAGCAGAGGGGCCTCTGTGGGAGGAAGCACAAGGGATTCAGGTCAGAGACCTGGAACTGCCATTCGCTCAAACCTGTGGGATTTGCCGGGGGTGTTAGCGGGACGCTCTCTTCATATCAGACAAAAGAGAAGATTTGGGGGCTGGAGAGATGACTCGGCAATTAAAAGCACTGGATGCTCTTCCAGAGGACCTGGGTTCAGTTCCCGGCACCCACATGGTGGCGACCAACTGTTTATAACTCCAGTTCCAGGGTATCTGATGACCTCTTCTGACCTCTGTGGGCACTGCACAACACAGGTGTACTTATACTCATGCAGACAATAGACTCATAAATATAAAAAAATATAAAATAAATAAATAAAGGTGTGCTCCACCACGCCCAGCTACAGAAGAGTTTTAAAAAGTGAAGATTTGAGGAATCCACCTGGAAGCTGCCCAGGCTGTTCTCACCAGGCCAGGCAGTCTGAAAGTGGGCTGCAGGCCAGGCTCCCACATGGGCATATCCACCCGAGTTTCCACTGGGTCAGGAGACTTTGGGGCAACAGACACACTCAAGAAAATGGCAAACTGATATGTCAGTTTTTACACCAATACCATACCTAGCAGTGAAATATATATTTCCCTTTAAATTTATTTATTTATTTTTATTTTATGTGTATGAGTGCATTGCCTGCATGTGTGTAAGTGCACATGTGTTGTGCAGTGTCCACAGAGGTCAGAAAAAGGTGTGGGATCCCCTGGAACTGGAGTTACAGATGGTTGTTAGCTGCCATGTGGGTGCTGGGATTCAAACCTGGGTCGTCTGCAAGAACAGCCAGTGCTCTGAGCTGCTGAGCCATCTCTCCAGCCCCTGGTATTTCCCTTCTTATTTTCTACCTTTTCAACATTTTAGTAACTCACAGAAAAGTTTAATCCAGTGATCCAGCACTGGGTTACCTATCTACACTTCATTCCACAATTAGTTCTTCTATTTCATTTTTCACAAAATAGATGTATGCACACATGTATTATATGTGTACATATGGATATATATATATTTCTTTTGGCTAAACTTTTTGAAAACATGTTGCAAATACTGTGGTATACTTCAGCACATTAGAGGCAGAAAACATACAAGCTATTTGAGTGGAGAGAATTTCCCATGCAGTGGTGCCCCTGGATCTGTGAGGGGTACGTTCCAGGTTTCCTGGTCTAAATTCAAAACTGTAGATAGAACTGAGCCCAGCATAAATTGTTCTTTTTCCTACACATACATCCCTATGATAAAGTTAATTTATAAATCACATCCAGTAAGAGATTAGCAACAATGATTAATAGCAAAATCTATAGTTGTAGCAATATATCATAATAACAGCTAGGTGACTAGCCAGTATTTCTTGAGAGAGTGGAGACAAATATTGATATTTTCAGACTGCTATTGACCTCAGGTAACTGGAACAATATACTGTGGATGGGTTGTTCGTTAAGCATAAGAACATATGACCCAGGTACCTGGCAGAGTAAGAGAGAACCCTAAAAAAATCAAGGAGGAAGTAATTTTCAGGTAATGGTTAGCATCCCTAGGGCCAGGAGGATAAGGGCAAGAGGATGGAATGAAGAAACTAGATCCTCAGAGGATGGGCTCGGCGTTACTGTAAATGTGGACCCTGGGTTGGGGGTGGCGCTGGCTGTTCAGCTGGCGACAGTCTCAGAACCTGGGGGCTGGGACTCACAGAGCAGCCGGATTTGGCTGTTGCTCCAGAAGAGCATTGCTGCTGCCAGGGTGAGGTGGTGCTGCTGGTGTAGAAAGGGAACAGGAGGTGGGCAGGAAGCATCAAGGCTTCCTTCCGGCCTGGTATGTCCCTCCAGCATCCCCTTTAGTAGAATCTGCAGCACAGTTTGCAGGTCCAAGCCTGGCAGTGCAGGGTCAAGCATGGCTGTCCTTTGTGGTCCCCGGGGCATGCGGCTAGCTCTTCTTGCTGACAGCAGTATTTGTAACTGCTTCAGTCCCTTTTGCATGAAATGATGTAGTATTCATGTGTAACCCACACTCCCATGTGTTCTAAATCATCTCTAGATTACGTCTTACACCAAACGCACTGTAAATACTATGTAGATAGTTGCTCTACTATGTTGTTTAGGGCGTAATAATTAGGAAAAAACTACACACACGGTCAGTCTGCATTTGGCTGAGTTCGCAGACAACAGAATCTTTGGAAGCTAGGGGCCTACTGTACAGGAAGGTGAGCTTGAAGGAGAAAGACAGTATTTTAATAAGTGGCACAGACCATAAACACTTCAGCAGATGCTTCCTAAATGAAGAACTTTGGCCTATATGCATACAACAGTGTTATGGCTGAGAAATGGATAGTTTGGCCTGAGAAATTGTACTTCAGGTATAAAACTTGAGATCTTAGGAAAAGACAAAAAGTAAAAAACAAAACAAAACACTGTTGTTTTGCCTGTCTTCAATTCTTACTGGCAAGTGCAGCTACCCTGTGGCTGCCACTGCTTTTGCCATCCTTCAAAGACATGAGACTCAGCTTTTCAGCCTTCCAATATGGACTGAAGACTCATGTCTCCCCAAGAATCTTCCAAACCTTCAGTGACAGATGGGGTCTGCTGAGACATCCAGCTTGTGGACTGAGCAACTACTGGGATTTCAGCCTCTTCAGCCTGCCATTGTTGGACTACCCAGGCTGTATCATGGAGACCAGTACAGGAATCAAGACAGGATGCAGTGCTTACTGGACCTCATTTGGTGACCATGGGAAGGGAAAGCCCCAGTGTGGAGCACAAGGGCAGGACTGATGGGTGTTTGGGCCTGCCAAGGAGGAGCCTTCAAATAGTTCCTTAGGGCAAACATGACATCTTTCAGCCTAATAAGAAAACAACAACAACAACAACAACAATAATAATAATAATGAAATCCTAAGCTGAAGATGCTAATGTCATAATCTTGACATATGTGTGGTATACATAATGCATATTTTGGAGTGGTGTAAATTGGAAGGGACAACAACCACAACAGACTGGGTCAAAGAACTGGCTGATACAGTAAACTTCTGCATCAAAAATTTTAAGAGACAGAAAAAGATGAAAAACATGTATGGCAGAATGCATGAGCTCTGGTGGGGTGGTGGGTAAGGAAGGTAGAATGGGTGGAGATTTGATTGGGAAATGTTGTATGAAATGCACAAAGCTTCAATAAAAAATTGGCTTTGAAAAAAAAAAGAAATGGATAGTTCCTAATGTTATTTAGTTACATGTTGACATAGCCAACTTCAGTTGTCAGCTTGACATTTGGGAAGAGGGAACTTCACCTGAGGGATTCTTCCATTAGATTGGCCTGTGTGTGTGTTTGTAGGCGTCTTCTTGATTGTTAATTGATGTAGGGAGGCCCGGACCACTGTGGGTGTTGCCATCCCTAGGCATGTGGGCCTGGGCTGTATAAAAAGTTAGTTGAGCCAGTCAGGGACCCAGACTAGTGAGAGCTCCCCAGGGGACCCAGACTAGTGAGAGCTCTCCAGGGGACCCAGACTAGTGAGAGCTCTCCAGGGGACCCAGACTAGTGAGAGCTCTCCAGGGGACCCAGACTAGTGAGAGCTCTCCAGGGGACCCAGACTAGTGAGAGCTCTCCAGGGGACCCAGACTAGTGAGAGCTCTCCAGGGGACCCAGACTAGTGAGAGCTCTCCAGGGGACCCAGACTAGTGAGAGCTCTCCAGGGGACCCAGACTAGTGAGAGCTCTCCAGGGGACCCAGACTAGTGAGAGCTCTCCAGGGGACCCAGACTAGTGAGAGCTCTGCAGAGGACCCAGACTAGTGAGAGCTCACCAGGGGACACAGACTAGTGAGAGCTCTCCAGGGGACCCAGACTAGTGAGCAGCTCTCCAGGGGACCCAGACTAGTGAGAGCTCCCCAGGGGACCCAGACTAGTGAGCAGCCCTCCTCTGTTCTCTGCTCCAGGCTCTTGATTTGAAGTTCTGTCTTGGTTTCCCTCTGTGATGGACTGTGGGCTGTAAGCCAAGGAAGCTCTTTCCTCCCCTTAGTTGTGTTTAGTCATCATTTTACCTGGTAATGGAGAAGCCAACTAGGACATCCATGCCATAATTTCCCTAATTCCCTAATTATCTCCTACATGTTTTTTTGTGGATAAAATTTTAGTTTTTAGGGATTAGAATTTATTCATTTTTCTACATTGCATTTACCTGATATACCTCTAGTCTCTCTTATTCATTAGAATGCTCTATTGCTACCCCGTTCTATATGCTTCTGCTAAGAGATTAGGCCAGTCATGTCGTACCAGGTCTCACATTCTGAGCATCTTTTTCTCCATGGTGGTGTTTTTATCTGTTAATTTATCCCTGATAGTTCCTGTAACCTAGAAGTTTTATTTAGATTGACTGTCAAGACTACAGATGCATCTCAACTTACAGCAAGATATGGACTCTGACTCACTGAAAGTCGGAAGTATCTTAAGTTGAGCACGCATTGGCTACATGCGGTATACTGGAAGTCTTGGCAGAGCCCCACAGCACACTCTAGGGTCTTGGCTGTCTGGCCTTGTTATTGTTCTGTGCTTACTGCTGGGGCCTCTGCCCACAGAACCTGAGTTTTATTCCGGGAACATCCTGTTTTGTTATCCTTTGAGTCTCTCACCTGTCCTGCAGCATTCGGGGTGGACATCATTGCTGCCCTGGACTGATGGTGGAGCGTGGAGTGTGGTGCTTGTAAAAAAGAAACTTTCCTCTTTTTGTGTGTCTATGTGTATGTGCACATGTGTGCACAGGCGTGTGGGGGCCTGAAGTCAACCTTGGATGTCTTTCCTCGTACACACTCCATCTTGGTTTTTGAGACAGGGTCTCTCTCGCTGACCTAGAATTCACCAGGTAGGCCAGCGAACCCTAGGGATCTGCCTGCCCATTGCTAGAATGACAAGTGGTGCTACCATGCAGGCGCTTTTTATGTGGCTTCCAGGGACTTGGGTCTTCATGCTTGTGTGCCCGCTCTTTACCAGCTGAGCTGTAATTTCCAGCCTCAAGCCTTCTCTTCGCATTCCATTCTCTTGGTGAATTTTCTGAGCTGCTCTGTGAACTTTGCCCAGTGCCAAGTTCTTACTCCTGTGCTGATGCTTCTCTTAACTCAGACCTGGCTCTTCTCAAAGTCACTGAGGCATTCTTTGCTGTGCAGCCACCTGCTTTGGATTCTGGCCTTTCTGACCACCCCCCCCCCGGCATCTTTGGGCACAGCGTCACCTGCTGCTTGGCTGTGCCTTCGTTTTCATGGAATCCAATTTCCCTGTGCAAGAGGAGCTGGAGGTTCAGTTCTGAGGAATAGAGTGGAGGAGGAGGAGTTCTAGGTTTGACTTTGTACTTCAATGTCTACAGGATTCCAGCAGGTAGACTGACACTGAGGAAGACCCGTTCTAAGAAAATCAACTGCTCAAGTTCAAAATGCAAAGTCAATGGATCCCCAGTTTCTGCGTTGCATTAATAAAAACTGAGGTGAACTTCAAAGCACTTGCAAAATATAACTAGAGTCTTTGTAGCTTCTGTTAACGGGAAAGTCTATTCCCTTATCCTTGGGATTGAGTGGGTATTATATTTTGGTTTAACCAATGGGGCAGTGAAAGTCATGTAGATGGAGGCTAGAAAGAGCTTGCCTCCTGGGCCTTGCCTTTGGGAAGAAGTCTGGGCTGGTCAGCTAAACAGGCCATGTGAGGAGAATTGGGTAATCCTGCCCACCAATGCATCAGCCTCTGACTGCAGTGTGTGAACAAATCTAGGTGAGGTCAACTGAGGAAATATCCCCCTTACCCACAGCCCCCCTAACCCACGTACAACTCACAGCAACACCTGGAATCTTAGCTGGTCAGTGATCATCTTGTTACACAGCAAAGACTGACTGGTCCATGGGCTGCCCAATGGGCAGCTCCTATTCAGCCACAGCCTTGAGTTGCAGCGCGATGAGCATATGGGCCCAGTGTCACACCATCTTCCAGTTGTTCACAAGAAGTGAAAAAGAAATCAAGACAATTCCTATGTGAAAGATTCCAATTTTTAAAAGATGGCACTAATTTAAAGTGCTAAAAACATTCTAGAGGCACAGCAGAAACTCTAGAGCCTGGGCTGTCTTCCTCCAGCCTGCTTGCTCTTGCTAATTGCTCCAGTGTCCACTCCTGTTGCTGTCTTAAGCCAGGGAGCCTGGGACCTGCGGGAGGTGAACAGCGGCTGGCTCAGAGACCCTGATGGGGAGGAGGCAACTTGGGCTCTGCCTTGGCCTGTCTTGGATAGACGCTTGTGGTAGGTTAGGGGTACCATAGGAAAGTCTCTTGGGGTTCCTTCTAGCCGTACCTCAGGACTGGGATGAAGTGCTTTCTCCCTAGCTTGCTCAGCCTCCTATTGCTCTCCCCTCAGGGTAGACGCCAGGTACAATAGAGTGAGTGTCTCAGGGTAGACACCAGGTACAACGGAGTGAGTGTCTCACCTGAAATACTTGGAGTTTCAGACTTGGCTATGCTCTTCTTAGCTTTTTGAGTAGTGATACTCGGGGATGAGAGCCAGGGTTAAACACAGACATCATTTATATTTCATAGACACACATGTATGTACGTGTAGCCTGGGGTAGCTTGGTACACTACTGTCAATGAATCTGAATTTTGACTCGCTGGAGGTCGAGTGTGGGATCTTCCATTTGTGTCATGTTGGTGCTCAAAAAGTTTTGGATTTGTAAGTGATTTGGGATGTCAGACTTTTGGACTAAGACTGCTCAGCTTGGAGTATACTGAAAAATTATTATTATTTTAAAAATTACATGTATGTGTGTGGGGGGGAGTGGGGGGTATGTGCATGTGACTGCAAGTATCCATGGAGGCCAGAAGAGGGCATTGGATTCCCTGGAGTTCCAGTTGGTGGTGAGCCACCCACATTGTGTCCTCTGGAAGAGCTGAAAATGCTCTAAACGGCTGAGCCATCTCTCCAGTTCGATGTAGTGACAAAAAAGAAAATATCTCTGATATCTGTCTTCTTCATTAGTCTCAAGGGAGCTCTTAGAAGGCAAAGCCTGGTGTTATAGTTTGGATTTGTGATGCTTCCTAAAGGCCAGTGTTAAAGGCTTGGTCCCCAGCCACTAGTGCCACTGAGCGTGGTTGAAGATTCAGTGGGGTGGGGGTGTAGTGGGGGATGTCAGGTCATTGGGGGCATGCCTTCCAAAAGAAGGGACTTTTGGAACCTCGCCTCCTCTCCCTCTGCATCTCAGCTGCTGTAAGGTGAGTGGTTTGCCCTCCCATGAGCATCTTGCCCAGCCACGGACTTCACATCCCGACTACTGTCTCCCCGGGCCTGGAAGCAATGACATCAGCTAACCATGGACTGACACCATGAGCCCAGATAAGTCTTTCCTCTTTATGAGCTGACCGTACTGGGCATTTTGTTAGAGCAATGGGAAGTGACTAACAGCTGATGAGCCTGGGGACTCACTCATCTCTCTAGCCTGGTGCTTAAGCCAATGTGGGTTAAAGGAGCAGGTGACCTTCTCTTCCGATAGTTCTTCATCAGCTTGGCCTGAGGCGAGCTGTATCTTGTCACAGCTGCTCCTAAAGTGCTCCATGAAATCCTACATTAGAGTCGTTACTGGGTACAGAAGTTCCTCTAGCCAAGGAATTCAAGAAAATGGGATTTTCCTCACAAATTCTGTGAATTCAGAGATGCAACTTAAAATCCAAAGCAAAACCCTCCAATCAAGCATACAGATTCTCCACCTTTGAAGTGTGTCAGAGATTAAGCTCTTTGGTTCTCTGCCCTAGGGGTGGGAACAGTGTCATCCCCAGGGTGGAGTGGCATGGGCCACTATACAAGGAGAGTGTGTCGTCTGGACCAGGCCAAACATTTGGATGGTAATTGGAAAGAATACTCCATCAGCTGGTGTGTGGTCTCTCCTTGAGGAAGTGAGCACATGTACACATATTTTCTGGTTTTGTTCTTTCATTGGACCCCTCACAGTCTAAGACTTGCTGTGGGTGGGTAGGCTAGAAGAAGCTTTGAGTGGAAAGCTCCAGAGAGCTCCTTTGGGGCCTCCCTCTCCTTTCTGCATAGAGGATCCTTCCCACTTGTGCGGCTCGCTGCCCCCAGTTGGTGGAAGAAGGCCCTGTTTTCACAGCAGGGGCCTGGCTAGAGCTGGGCCTTTCCATTAGGGGCTGGAGGAGTTCTGGTGTGTAGCCCGAGGCTGCCTGCGTTTGCCAGGACTGGACGAGGCACAGAGATTGGCCAAGGATGAGGCCTTCTCATGACTCATGTTGGAGACAGGTCTGGATAGACAGTTGGTTAGGTCCAAGCTAGTCTAGCGAGGGCAGCTACTCTGAATGGGGGCTCCCAGCAGTCCTAGTGTCCAGATCTATTTTCAAGCTATCCTCTGTCGGTGACAGCTCTGCCCTTGTCTTGGGTGAAGGACAACAAGGATGGATGGGCTTCCTGTTGTCTGACTACACTGTGTGGCTTATGGCTTTTCTGCTACAGTGAGAGGGAGGAGCTGGGATGCCAGGCAGCCTCTGCGGGTGAGGCTGTCCCTTCCACCCCTATTTCAGAATGCTTCTTAGGGCTCGAGAGATGGCTCAGTGGTTAACAACACTGGCTGCTCTTGCTACTGGTTTGGCTTCCAGCAACTCAGTGGCTAACAACTATCAGTAACTCCAGTTCCAGGATGTCTGATGCCCTCTTCTGGCCTCCATGGACATTGCAAGTGCATGGTGCACTTACATACATGCAGGCAAAACACTCATACACATTTAAAAGAATTGCTTCTTTTTCTGACAGAAGGAAGGCATGAAGGGCTGCCATAGTTACCTCCCCAGGGAGTCATTTGTCATGCTCCCCTCTCCCTTGAGGACTGGTTAATGCAGAGCAGAGGTTCTGAGGAAGGCCCATGGCCTGGGGCTTGGAAGGAGAGGCCAGCAGATGCAGGGAAGAACGACCTGACCTGGAGGTCAGGGGCAAGTGGAGAGCCAGGCTGCCTCGGGAAGCAAAAAGAGAGGAGTGGTCTAGGATGACAGAGAGAAGCTGAAGGAGCCAGAATGTCGAATGTCGTAAAACATCTGCACTTTCCATCTGGCACTTTGCCTCCTGGGCACTTTGATTCTGGCCTGAATTGTTAGCCTCCCACTGCCCTCAGCTTCCCTGTTGCTTATAGAGGGGTGGATGGGAAGATGAAACTCAAACTTGAGTTTCTTCACTCTGAGTCTTGGCTCTCTTGCTGGCAAAAGTGGGAACTCTTCACCCCTTAAATGAGATTATGAGTGGAAAGATCCAGCCTGTTGTTGGCAAGGCGAGGACGTTCCCATAAGGCTGCAGACCCCAAATCCGCAGTGCTCAGGTCTCTTAGGTAAATTGGATGAGACTTCCCCAGAGCCTGCATCCTTCCCACATGCTTTGGCCAATTTGCTGACAGTGCCCAGTGCAGCAGGACTGTTCTGTACTTGCAGTGCTCCATGCTTAGAAGGCGGCAAGGAGGAAAGGACTAGACCTATTCAGTACAATTGTCATTTTTTTTCCAAATAGTTTTGATCCATAGTTGGTTCAATGCATGGACTGTAGAGGTCACAGTAACAGAGAAAGCCTGGACTGATCCTCTAGCCTTGGTACAGACAAGTTCTGGGATAAAGACTGATGGAGGCTGTGGCCAAGGCTCTGGTGGGAGCAGGTGCCAGGAGGGTGCTGGCTTTAGCCTGTAGATTCCTGTCCAGGTGTGCCAGATGTTGCCAACTACTGAGAGAGGAAAAAGGACCAGACTGGCTTTCGAGCTCTTCAGGCGAGGGGCCTGTCTTCTTTATTAGGAGAGCAGGTGGGATCCAGATGTGCTCAGGTTATAAACACACAAGAATTTTTAAAAGGACTAAAATAGGCAAGCAGTATGTAAACACCATTTTTGTATGATTTATAACCAAACAAATAATTTCAGGAAAACTGCAATCTTAGAAAAGCATAAGGTGAAAAATCACATTAAAGTGGGAAGTCTTCCTGTCTGGCACAGATAGGGTGCCGAGCATCCTTCCTGCGGTCTTTTCTCTCCCATGCTGTGAGCGGCATGTTCCTCTGGTGTCCACTGTCTTTGTGGAGTGAAAGGAGGGCTGAACTGTCTATGAATCTGTTTATATCACTCAAGAGGCCTTACTATGAACCCACAGAGGAAGGGGACAGCCTGCATAAAGAGAGAAACAGGTAGAATATAAGAAACCAGAGGGAGACTCAGGTATTTGAATTTTCAACACTCCTGCAATTTCTGAAGTTGGGTCACAGATTCGGCTGTGAGCTTACTGGTGGCCAAAGCAACAAGGGAAATACTATCCACAGGAGGACTGACTCATGTGGAAGTCAGAGGATAGCTCTGCAGAGTCGATTCTCTTCTTCAGTCATGTGGGTTCTAGGCAATGAACTTGTCACAAAGCACTTTTACCTACTGGGATATCTCCCTGACCTCCCTCCACCCCCTCAAACCAATGCTCTTAGGAAAAGAACAGTTCTTACTGGAAGTGAAGTTGGACAGGTTTCCATGTTGGGTGTTCATGGAGGAAGCCTGTGAGATGAAGCCAGGGCCTTCTTTGACACAGCTCTGTAGTACACAGAGCAACATGTTCCCACACACTTGCACAAGAAGCCCGGATATTCTGGCCTGAGACACTTGGCTCCTTCAGGACTGGATTTTACCTGGGGGTAAAGTACAGAGCAACAAAGCACCAGGTGTGCTTTGAGCGATGAAAGGATCCAGCAAAGGTTAGGTTAATGGATTATAAAACAAAAAAAAGAAGCAAATATACCTCTGTAAGTTTCAGAATTCATGTGCACTGTGCTTCTATCTCTCTAGCTTGCCATTTTTGGAGCCTTTGACTACAGTGTCTGTCTGTGGCATCTCAGGATTCCCCTGGAGAGGGATGACTGGAAATGAAGGAGACACACAGGCATCCAGAGCTGGGGACACATCCTGCTTCCTAGCCACACCCTTACCTCAGGCGTATTAAAATAATTAAAATCGACACGTCAAATTGCAATTTATGGGTTATGTGAGATTTTAATGTGTGTATACACTGTATAATGAAATCAGGGTAAGCATATCTTCTCAAAAATTTATCATTTTTTGGTGGTGAAGACATTCAAATCTTTCTTCTAGCTTTTGTGGAATATGTAGCACATTACTGCTGTCCACAGTCATGCTACCGTGCAATGAAAGCATGCAATGAAACAGCGGATCATATTTCTCCCATCTAACTATAACAATACCCACTGACCACTTTTCCTGCCCACCCCCTTGGCCTCTACAAACCACAGTTCTATTCTTAGCTTCTATGAGATCAGCTAGTCTGGATCCATCTATGAGTGAGATCATGTGGTGTTTTGTCTTCCTGGGCCTGACTTCTTTCACTTAGCGCATTGTCCTCTGGTTCCGCCCATGCTGCTGCGAATGACCACATCTCATTCTTTTTTATGGCTCAGACTCATCTTTGGAAGGGACTCTGGTGGGACGGCACCCGTCTGAAGCAATGCATCGCATATTGGCCATGGTTTTCCTGGGATGTGTAAATACTATCAGTTTATAACACTTTAAACATCCAGGGAAGCCTCTCCTCCATTGAGCTTGCGTGTGTGTGTGTGTGTGTGTGTGTGTGTGTGTGTGTGTGTGTGTGTGGTGAAGGGATGGGGGAGTTCAGCTGCTGACAGAGGTGTGGAGCCTGCCTTGTGAGAATTAGGCAGGGAATAGTGAGAGGTTGCATTATGGCCCAGGTCTGGCACTAGGCCACACATGCAGGCCTGGCATCCCTACTGAATGATGGGTCATCCATCCCATGCTGGCCTTCCATTCTGAGATGCAGAATGGAAGCTGTTCAGGGAAGATATTGGTGTTGCTCAACCCTACTTCCTGTGAGGCAGAAGGCTGTGAACATGATTCCCAGGCTTCGGCTCCCAGTGGGTCTGCTGCTTTTTTATTTTATTTACCAGTCATCTTTGAGCTTCTTGTGGGAGTTTTCCAGATGGGACCTTTTAGGTTGTCTGAGAGAGTCAGGTTCGCCGCTTTCCCTTTTAATCCATGCTCTCCTCAGCTGTGTGGCCTGAACGCTCAGCGGTGCTTGCCTTCTGAAGGCAGACACTCATTTATCTTTTGCTTCAGCACACATCCAGTCCATGCAGAATGTATGCAGAGAAGAACGAAGCAGTGCCTGCAAATATATACAACAGTCATTTAAGAGTTACTTAAGTCCCTGTATAAGTGGCGTAATCTAAATTCCTAGCCCAGCATGGCAAGCATCATGTTTCGGACAATACAATACAATAAATCCTATTCTTTCAGTAAATTTTTTTGAAAGAATTCATACTTGGCAGCTGCTGCTTCCCAAAGCAGTGTGGTCATTAACTACTGACATCTTAATTTTGGACTAAGGGACACAGAAAAGCATTCGTCTTGTGCTCAGTGCTTCCTCCGCTCTGGCTGTAGGCCTTGCCCTGTGCCTTTTCTTTGTACTAAAATCCTTATACTTGTGCACCACTCTGCAAACAGTTGCTAGCTATGATGTCTTACTATCTCTGCATTGGACAAATTATCACCAAACCCTCCCCCCAAAGTCCTTCTGGAACCTACCTTCTGTGCATATGGTCACTTGTAGGAACTTTATGATTTAGGTTTGGCCAAGAAGTCACTAAAAGAAAGCAGAACATGCCCTTCCTTCGGAGCTAAGGTTAGGAAAGGCTGTAAGCAGATCCCTTGCAGAGTGTGATAGTGGACTGTGCTCTGGCCATCTTTAGTGCTCTGTGATTTTGCAGGAAAGGCACAAACTATGGGAAGAAAACTCCAGGATGGCTAAAAGCCAACAAAGAATACATTTCTTTAGAAACTCCATGATTGGGGCTGGAGAGACGGCTCAGTGGTTAAGAGCACCGACTGCTCTTGCAGAGGACCCGAGTTCGATTCCCAGCACCCACATGATGGATAAGAGCTGTCTTTGACTCCAGTTCCGGGGAATCCGATGCCCTCTTCTGATCTCCGTGGCATTGCGTGACATGGGTGCACCAACCTAAATGCAGACAGTACATTCATACACATAAAAAATAATATAAAAATAAAAAAAATTAAAAAATTGTTCTAAAAAAGAAACTCCATTATATTAAACATCATATGTAAAAATGAAATTCTTACCACATACTATGTCAGAGTCGCTCCTAGGTCTATTGTCTTACTACATACTATGTCATTGTCACTCTTAGGTCTATTGTCTGGATCCTGGGGTAGCAGAAGAATATTCTTTCTGTCACAATTTGACTTTCTGAGATTGTTCCTTGTGTTTAGAGCAGTTTGGAAATGCTAATGGAAAATTCCAGAAATTCATCAAGTTTTGAATTGTACATCATTTCGAGTGGTGTGATGAAATTTTGAGCTACCCCGCTCTGAGGCTTAGCATAAAAACCATCCCTTTGCCCACTGTATCCATGGGGTATATGCCACCCACCATCCCAGTGGCCCCAAAGCCCAAGAGCAACCTAGCAGTAATGCCTATGACAGCACCAATGAGCTCCCCTTGAATGAAAAAGAAAGTGCATTTTTGCAAAAAACACATGTTGGGCTCACTAAATTCTATGCTTAGTTATTATTAATTTCGGACTGTTCCTAATCCATCTATTTAGATTTATTGCGAGCACGTATGTATAGGAAAAGCTAAGTGTAAGTTGGGTTCATGTGATGTGTAGGTTCAGACATCCACTGTGAGACTTGGGCTGTGTCTCTTGAGGACACATGGGCCCACTGTAACAGGACACTTGCTGGTTCTATTGCAGAGACCAACAGTTCGTCAGATTATAATAGAAATCTGTCAACAGGTGGAGAGGCTGACTTCCTCTCCTGCCAAAAGACTTGGATGCACAAAACAGACATTTTCAGGATGTGGAATGTTTGACGGATTTTCCCATAGTGTTCCACTCTGGAGAGGAGGGCTGTTCAGGGAGGCTCTTTCTAGAGGTAGAGAGAAGAGATATCCTGGAGCAACTGTCGGGGTCCTGTTCGTACTTCTCTCATGGGCTCCCTTTCCCCGTGCTGCAGCGCTGGGGTGACCTGGATATTTTGTGCTGCCCTCACTGAGGGGAAATATTTCAGGGTAAGGCTACATGGTCAAACAGGAGTTAGGAAAGAAGCAACGCTAGTAAGCTAGCACTAACAAAGCACCTACTGTGTGCCAGGTGTGTGTGTGTGTGTGTGTGTGTGTGTGTGTGTGTGTAAATATTGAAATAGATTGAAATGGATTTCCAGCTCTTAAAGATCTGTATCATACACTGAGCATCTATAGATCCTCTCTTGGTACTTGAGAATTTTCTTAGCATTACATACCAATATTTAACTGTTTGCAAACAACATTAGCTTTTAAGAATATCTCCATCCTTTCTTTGACGATCTGATTCCACAGGCTTATAAAATAGTGTCGCCAGGGAATGGAGCCCTCCAGGCCCCCAGATCTCTGCCTTGTGGAATCTCATCTTTTCTACCTTGCTTCAAAATGTGTGGTTTTTCTCCTGGAAAAGTAAGAGAGCGCATTTATTTTCTTCTTGCCTGTGGGCAAGAGTAAGTGATGATTTTAGAATGTTGTCCCCTGTCCAACAGTTTTGCAATGCACTTACCTCATCTACATGAACTCAGATTCTGTGGTCTTACAAAAGGCATAGAAGATTAATTAGAGGGGTTACTTGGAACAATTGAAACTACTTTATCTTACTTGATGTGTGGCTGGTTCTTAACTCATTGATTTCAAGTTGTTGTTTTTTTTCCTGATTGATGGCTTAAAAATGATTGTTGGGTGTGTTTCAGCAGAGAACTTTTTAATTGAAAAAGTCAAGTATTCTAATTACAAAAAGACAGAAATCCACAAAGGAGAAAGTAAAAACGGCACGTACTCTGATACTTCAAGATGAAATGCAGAGCGCATCTCAGCCTTTGACTAAGACTGTCTAAAAACGAGATGGAGACGTGTACTTGGATTCTGAGTCAATTTGCATTGTCTACACCATTGCGCTGGCCCGCGCTGTCATGAACGTCTCTACGCTTTACTTTTCTTCATTCTCAAGGCTGCAGTTGCTCCCCGTGTGTGTGTGCCGTGGCATCCAAGCCGCCTTCACTGTTTAGACAGCAGGGCTATTTCCAATGTTTTCCTTTTATAAACAATGTGTAGCGGAACATTCAAATGTGTGTATCTTTAGCCATGATGATTTTCCTTAGGGACAAACGCTTAAAACTGGAATTTCTGTGTCAAAATTTATTCATAGCTGAAAAGTTGTTATAATTTTTAAAAAATATTGTCCTCCCCAAATATTTTTTACCAGTGGACCCTCTTACAAAGAGCACATGCATTTGCTAATCTGCCTTTCTTCTTATCAAAAAGTCTTAGGGAAATTGAAATACTTGCTGGTGTGGAGGGCGGAGTGTTTTTGGCTGTTGGTCACATCTCCTTGCTTCTTTTATGTTCATTTTCTGTTTGCATGCTGTATTTTGTGAGTTGCTTATTTGTGTCTTTTGTGTACATTCTATTATGATACAGTTTTTCCCTAAGTGTGACATTTTTTTGGTGGTACTGGGGTTAAAGCCAGGGCCCTGTGCATTCTAGGCAGGCACTCTGCCACTGAGCCATGTCCCTAGCTTTTCTTGAGTGATTTTTAAATTTATTTTTATTTATTTTATTTTATTTTATATTATTCCAAAATATGCATATATACATTCCACACATAAGTCAAAATTACAAATTCTGAAAATAAACTATAGGTTGATTTCTAAACACATTTAGATATTCACATTTTAACAGTAAATTTGCATGCAGGTATAAAGATGTGTAACTTTGCATTGTCTTTTTTTTAGCATATGACTACCTGTCTTCCATCCATATATGGTAATTTTACATGTAAATATTTGCTAGCATGTATAAAATTTCCCCTTCTGATATAGTTTAAAGCAATTTTCTTTCTTTAAAAAGTGTGTGTATGTGTGTGTGCATGTGTGTGTCCGTGCTCTTAATTGTCACTACAAGGGAAGTCAGTGGAAAATTTGCACAACTTCCTTCTCTCTCTCCACAGTGTAAGACCCAGGGATTTAACTCAGCTCGTTGGGCTTTGCAGTAAGTGCCTTTACTGCTGCGCCACATCCATAGCCCTGGAGTTTTCTTTTTTCAATAAGCAGAAGCCTCTGGTTCTTTTCTTCCTTCCTTCCTTCTTTCCTTCCTTCCTTCCTTCCTTCCTTCCTTCCTTCCTTCCTTCCTTCCTTCCTTTCTTTCTTTCCTTCTTCCTTTTAAAACATTATTTTAACTTGTATGTATATGTGTGTGTCTGTGTACAGGTGTGTGGATGTCTGTGTACAGGTGTGTGGATGTCTGTGTACAGGTGCGTGGGTGTCTGTGTACAGGTGCGTGGGTGTCTGTGTACAGGTGCGTGGGTGTCTGTGTACAGGTGCGTGGATGTCTGTGTACAGGTATGTGGGTGTCTGTGTACAGGTGCGTGGGTGTCTGTGTACAGGTGCGTGGGTGTCTGTGCACAGGTGCGTGGGTGTCTGTGTACAGGTGCGTGGGTGTCTGTGTACAGGTGTGTGGGTGTCTGTGTACAGGTGTGTGGGTGTCTGTGAACAGGTGTGTGGATGTCTGTATACAGGTGCATGGGTGTCTGTGAACAGGTGTGTGGATATGCGTGCAGGGGACCAGAGAAGCCAGAAGCATCAGATCCCACAGGAGCTGGAGTAACAGATGGTTGTGAGCTGCCCACCGCGGTTGCTGGGAACTGAACTTGGGTCTTCTGGAAGAGCAGTCTGTGCTTTTCAGTGTTGAACCACTTCTCCAGCCCAAGCGTAAGTTATTCACTTTTATGTTAAATCCTCAGTGGTTTCTGCCATTCTTCTGTGCCTTGTCATTAGAGAATACGTGTGTGATTGTAATCTGTGTTTTAAATATGAATGCAATTTATACATTCTTATGAAGAATCCCAGTGACAGATACAGTACAGAGCAAGAAGACGGCCTTCTCCCCCCCCTCCGCCCTCTCCATTCCTGGTACCAAGGTAGCTTCTGCTACCTCTCATCCTCTCCAACAGGTGTATGGTGTTTGGCCCAGGAGATACTGTTGGTGCTCATCTGTGTGCTCTGGATGTGTGGAGAGCTGCTGACTATAGCTCCTCACCTCACTTCAGATGTGATCACCTCACTGCCCATGTGGTGCTTCCTCCTGCAGGCTCCCGGCATGGCCGACACCGCACTTTCCTGCTGTCTCTCAGCAGTCAGGCCTTCCATTCCTGCTCCCAAGGGTAGCTGGAGGAAACGGTCTGGATGAGACTCACACAGCCGAGTGGTCCAGCGCTCTCTCCTTCTAGCACAAAGTCTGGCCTTACCTGTTTGTATGTGGACCGGACTCATGAAAGACACAGCACTGTGTGAACTCCCCATGCCCAATCTCATGGACTGAGCCACATCTTCCTTTGCTGAGTGGTGTCCATGCCCAGGGAACATGTCTGCAGATACCTGGGCAGCTGCACCCAGAGCCCAAACTCCTGTGCCTGATGCTTTTAGGCACCGTTGCAGCCACGGAGTCAGTCTGAAATGCTTTTGTACTGAAGGAACAGCAAGTGAGGAAGCCCCCAGTGCTCCCTCTAGCGCCGCACAGGGAGGAAGGTGCTCCTCTCAAAAAAATTTTTTTTTTTCAAATCAGGAAGTTTCCCTGAGTGAAACATGGACTTTGTTCGCAGAATGTGTTATGTCTAATTCTTGCTCCTATTCAGGAGTTTTAGAAAATATGAAGGTTCAGTTCAGGGTCAGGCTGGTCTACTTTTTTTCTGGAAAAAAACACTTTGGTTTGTTCCACTGTTCAGTACCGAAATTAATGTCTGGGCCCGGCTGAGGGTTCATTGAATGGGTGTGGGCTGTTTTGGTCACAGAGGGACAGTAGGAGCCCTTGATGGGGACTGAATTTCTTCTGTTCTAAGGGAGAATTGCTGGTTTGTTAGTAAACACCTTCTCAGCTCCAGAGGGCTGCCACCACATTCCCTGGCCAGGTGCTCAATGGTCCTCTGTGTGGAGGGTGGAGCTGGGCACAGTAGAGTGAAGCAGGGGGCGAGGGGCGTGGCCAAGGGGCTCCTCCACCAATTCATGTGCTGAGGCTGAGCGGCACCCTTCAAAAACCCATCATCTGTATCACGCCCTCCAAGGCTCAAGGGACTCAGGAAGAATGGAAGAGATGGAGGGTGGGGACATGAGTAGCCAAAAGATGCCTTCAGGGCCTGACATGGCCATGACACTCAGGAACTCACCGTGGCTGCGGATTACCTGCACGAGATTGCATTACTCAATATTTCATCATGGGAGAGTGAAGGGCTCAAGAAGCTCTGCTCCTCCGTGAGGGAGAGTTAATGGTGACTGGGTGAAGGGCATTGTTTTCTTTAGTGCTGGAGCTACTGATAAGTTGCCTGTGTTCACTGAATTACCTTCCACAGCCACTCGTGACAGCAGCTCTAATTAAATTCCATGGGTCATACGAAAGTAGGAGGGAGGCTTGTTGGCAAGAGAGGGGTGAGAGCGGTGACAGGAAAATGATTAAATTCATCGTCTATGATACCGTCTAAAATAAATTAACACCCCCCCCCAACAAACCAAAGCAAAAGGCAGGCATTCGAGAAAGTCACAAAGAAGACACCAGGGAAATTTCCAGAGAATCAAAGACTTCCATTTGTTCCCCCAACTCCAGCCTTTTGCCCCCTTTTCTCAATAGGACCTAGGAGAACATGGTTATTCATAACTGTTTAGGCTACTGAACAATAAATGTCCTGAGGGTGCAAGCCTGTATACACTTACTCTCCACAGCATTCCTGACAGCCAGCTCTGTGCCAGGCAGAGTTGGTACTTCAAAAGTGTCTGCTGAATGGACACATTTTGACTTTCTCATGCCACGAAACAAACAAACATGCCACCAACCATCCTAAAGACATCCAGTCCTGACACCTCACTGGTGACCTTTGGTAATGTCTTGCTTTTTTCAAGCTTCTATTTTTTTCATCTTTAAATGGGGATCCTGGCATAACAGCCATTGTCCACCTAACAGCAGAAGGAGGACTGGACAGCAGCCATGCATGGCATTTGAATGGCTGGATCATGGAGAAGAACCTGACCTTAAGCCTCTCAGGATGGTGGAGACACACACGGTTGGATCCTGACCTGATAATATCAACTGGTAGGAGACCTGCAGTTCATGTAGATGGCGAAATATCACAGAGTTCGAGCTTGGAGGTCCCATACCTGAGGGAGAAGGTGACCTTCCAGAGGGGAGGGCAGACCTTGAAAGAGGAAGGTGGAGGAGGAAGCAAGCCTTCAGGTTCTGTTCATTCTGGGCTAAAAGAGAGCTGCGTGTCCACTCCACCATTAGACACATGGTCAATAGACCTAGACATGTTATGTGGTGGGAGACCATGTTTATTCTAGTCCCAGACTGCTCACTCAATGGGATCTTTGCAGATGATGTCTTCCAAGGTGTGTGTGTGTGCGTGTGTATGTGTGTGTGTGTGTGTGTGTGTGTGTGTGGTGGGAGACCATGTTTATTCTATTGTCCCAGACTGCTCACTCAATGGGATCTTTGCCGATGATGTCTTCCAAGGTGTGTATGTGTGTGTGTGTGTGTGTGTGTGTGTGTGTGTGTGGTGGGAGACCATGTTTATTCTATTGTCCCAGACTGCTCACTCGATGGGATCTTTGCAGATGATGTCTTCCAAGGTGTGTGTGTGTATGTGTGTGTGTGTGTGTGTGTGTGTGTGTGTGTGTGTGTGTGTAAATGCCATGGCACACATATGGAGCTCAGAAGATAGCTGCTGGGCAGCATTGAAATGCTAGTTCTCTCCTTCTACCATGTATGTCCTAGGGACTAAAATCAGGTTGTCAAGTTTGGTGGCAGGGATCTCTCCTCACAGAGCTATCTCAGCAGCCCTGCTCCTGAGCAGACAGAAGTGGTCATGTCCACTCTATGTGGGGACAGGGCTCATGGTCCCTGTGCTCCTTCTGTCCTGCAGGGAGACCACAGGCTTCTATCTCATGCATATTTAGTGGTAGCAAAAGAAGCATGCAGTTCTGGCTGCCTGGGCAGAGCAGCGGGGTACAACAGTCACTGTGCCATCCCGACCCACGTGCTATGGGCAGAGCCGTCTGAGGTCTGAAGAGCTGCCTAAGAGAGTTCTGGGGGCTGGAGAGATAGCCTAGCGGTTAAGAGTGCTGACTGCTCTTGCATAGGACCCAGGTTCGATCCCCAGCACCCACATGGCGGCTGAAAACCATCTTTAACTCCAGTTCCAGGGGAATCCCACACCCTTTTCTGACCTCCATGGCATTGCACGACATGGGTGCACAGACCTACATGCAGACAGTACATTCATATGCATATGAAAATAAATAAAAAATAAAAAAAAGAGAGTTCCAGGTCACTGGACTTTGAGCTGGTGACCACCAACCATCCTAGAGGCTGTGCATGGTAAGATGAAGGCGGGGCTGAGTAGAGAAGGACCCCAGTGTACCATGCAGGATAGCCCAGAAGCCGGGCTCAGAGCGAGGGGAGAAACTGTGTGCCCAAGTGGTGAGGCACCTCCTTGTTTCCTCTTGGCCAGGGCCCAGCTTGCTTGCTTCTCGTTGAGTTGACTCCAGGTGGGGACTGGAGACAGCTCTGTGTCTTTACCCACTTTGGGACTTCCTAAAGGGAGGCCAGAAGCAGTAGCCTGGCTCATGTGTGGGAACATGTGAGGATGCGGAGCCTGCTGGGCCACACCCCATGTTCTGTGTCAACACCTAGTGTCTTGTTAGGTCGGGCTGCCCACGTGAGTATGTTAATTCAGGCAATATGGAAGGAGGGGCCCGAGAGAAGCAAGGAAGGGGTCGTGTGGGATTTTGGTAAATGAAGTGCTCTGAGGGTCACAGCAGTTGGGCCCCTCCTACCATGTGAGTTGGTAGACTGACTCTTGCTCTCCATGTGAAGTCAGACCCTTCTCATGAATTCTGGCTTTCAGAAAGAAACATTCCTAGGAGGTGGGCTTCCTACCATAACAGCAAAAGGCAGAACGTGGAGAGAGCCACGGCTTCTGCCCATGCACCCTCCCCAGGCGTGTCTGAGAGCCTGTATCACAGACAGTCATTTGCTCCCTTAAGTCTTCCCAGATTCCGAGTCCCAGCCTCACCTGGCTCAGGATTCTAGGCTTTGTTTCCTGTCTCGAGAGTTTCCAGCAGACTTTACATACATGGCTTACATCCGCTGACACTCTGGGATCCTCCAGCCTTTCAATGCCGTCCGGCAGTCCTTGTACTACCTGTGTCAGTGTAAACACTGTTAGCCACTAGTTGGCTGAGGACCAAGTATCAGAACTATGCTCCACAGTGAGTGGGCCACAGGAATAGAGTGTGGGCTGTAAAGAGACCCTAGCATATGCTGTAGAAGCCTGAAGCAGGAAGTGTGCAGACAGGGATGCCAAGGGAAAACCAACCACGAAGCAGCCTCCCTTCCACCATGTCTGTGACATCCCAGCTCCCTGCGGGTTTCCAACCTGGGCAGTATGGTCAGCTAAGTTTAGAAATTGTCTCTAGAGTTCAATACTTTAGCATATTAAAGGCTCTGAGAAGACCTGCATCAACAAGGCTGTTTTCTCATTTCTTTATCTGGCCCATCATTTTCCAAAACATTTAATTCCTCTCACTCTGGAATGCCTGTCAGCACTTCATGACATGGATGCTCCCCAGGAGACTGGGTGACACTGGAATGCCCATCAGCACTTCATGACATGGATGCTCTCCAGGATACTGGATGACATTGGAAAGCACTGAGGGCTGTGTCTACTTCTCTGATTTTAGTACCAACCCGCTGACATTCAAACCTTGTTCTAGCAGTACTGAAGGATCTTCCATGAGCACACCATTAGGTCTCGGGCTTTGTTTCCCCTGTAAATGGGGTAACAACAGTGCCAGTTCTACACGTGGTAGAGTGGCCTGAGGAGAAAGTCCCAGCAAATGTTGATATGATGATGGTGGTGATGAGAAGATGAGGCTTCACCATTAGAGCTGGCCTGGGTGGCTTTGCCCTTGACCTTATCTTTAGTCCCCTACCAGGTAGGGCTCCTCAGGGCTGGAAGCTCTGTGTGGCCCCTGAATGAGGAAGCAAGACTTGAGTCTGCTTTCCAGTGTCCTATCTCGAAGTCCTTCAGGGTGATTTCCATACCCAAGGGCCAGGAGTTTCAGACAACCTGACGAGAATTTGGTTTGAGCCCAGCTTGTTGGCCCAATTTTCCAGAATCCCAAATCTGAAAAAGAAAAAGGCTTGGTCAGGGGTGATTCCTAGACAGGAGTGGGAGCTGGGGCTTTCTGGGTAAAATGACGTGGGATGAGTATAAAGTGCTGGAACTACAAGAGACACTTGCGTGGATAGTGACCATGGCTCCCCCAGGTCCTCTCTTCCCATTCAGATAATATTTTGGCTTAGCTGAAAAACTACATGATTTTTATGGTTAGCCTTTTTTATTGTTGTTTACTTGACATAGACCTAGACAAACCTGGGATGAAGGTCTCTCATTTGAGGAATTTGCCTCATCAGGCTGCCTGTGGGCATGTCTGAGGGGCATTTTCTTGATCGCTAATTGATATAGGAGGGCCAAGTCCACTGTGTGCATTTCCATCCCTAGGCTGGTGGGTCTGATCAAGCTAGGGGCAGCAAAGCAGTGTTCCCAGTGGTCTCCGCTCTAGATCCTGCCTCCAGGTTCCTGCCTTGAGTTCCGGCCCTGGCTTTCCTTGATGATGGACTGTGACCTACAAGCTGAAATGAACCCTTTCCTCTCCATTGCTTTTGGTCAGTGTTTTTAATCACACAACAGAAAGCATGCTACAACACTAAGTCTCTTTTGCAGCTATGTGAGGCCATCTGAGTAGATTCTGATGAACCTTGGGATGGAACATTGGGGAGTTGTTCCAGGAAATGTCTGTCATATCCTCTTCCTCTGGCTGCTTGGAATGCATACATGAAGGCTGGGCTTGAGCAGCCATCTTGAACTGAGTTGATATACCAAAGATGATAAATTACAAAGACAGAGGATGACTCCACGGCATCAGGCTTAGACTATATACCCTTGAAGTTGTTTTTTTTTTAATGTAAAAGATAAATATATTTGTCTTGTTTAACCCACTGTTATTTTTGAGGGGGCTAGTAGAGGGAGTTCTCTTAAACTGATACAGCCATCATGCCACTTTGTTTTGAGGAATGAAGGCCTGAAAAGAATTTTGGAGTTCTAAGGTCAGAGCAGAAACGCTGGAGGCCTCTGCGTGGTGACATGATTTCCCGACTGGCTAAGGCCTGCCCTGCCGCTGCTCACGCCTGGTCAAGCTCTTCCTCCTTGGCCAACACACTGAGAGGTGGACAGGGGACGTTGGGAGAGGAAGGTCTGACTGGTCCTAGTGAGGCTGGCGTGCCAAATGTCTTGTTCTGAAGAGGGAACAGGCTTCACATGAACAAGATGGAAGAACTGCTTGTTCCCTCTGGAAAGTTCTATTAAAATCACCAACCCAGACACACTTTAATATTAACGGGAAATTTTTGTTGTTTATGAAATCATTTTAGAGTTGATTTAAAAAAAAAAAAAAGAGAAGCGGGGGGGAGAGAGAGAGGGTGAGGAGAGAGAGAGAGAGAGAGAGAGAGAGAGAGAGAGAGACTCTGAGACTGTTTGCTAGCTAGACGAAGCCCAGACAATTATTTATAGACACATACGAGTGGCCAGTTTTAACGTGGAGCAGCATCTGGACACCGCACTCTGACACTGGTAAGCACTTTTGGCACTAAGCTTAAATTTATAAATGTTTTTTATAAGAGTCAACAAACTAGACAAATAGCCCCACAGACTGTCTCTCTCATCCTGAACCAGAACAAAGACAGTTGTACTGGTCTTTCGTCGTGGGAGGCCGGGTAGGCCGGGTGGCTGATAGAGCCGATGCGATTCTCTGGGCCTGGAGCAGTGGCCGACACTGCGGTTTTTTCCATCGATTCCCTGGCTAGCTAACTATCTCATTCCCAGGGAACATCTGCTCTTTAAAAAATGGAAAAATCAGGAAGGCCCCAGACTGTCAGACGAAAGTCCACCCTCTAGTGAGAAAGACCAGAAGCCCTGGAGCTGGCTCCCGAGTCTGTGCCCCGCGTGGAGAAAAGACTCCTGCCCCTGGGCCCGTTAGGGCTCCTGGATCATTACCCAGGCCAACAACTGTCAAGATGGTTTGAATTCTTCACAATGCCAAGAGGCTTAAGAACTGCTTTGATCAGGTTTAGTCTGGCTGTTGTGATGTCTCATTTAGAGATTCCTTCCTTCAGGCAGTGACACATAATTCTGATGGGGCTGGAGAGATGGCCTAGCGGTTAAGAGCACCGACTGCTCTTACAGAGGACCCGGGTTCGATCCCCAGCACCCACATGGCGGCCGAGAACCGTCTGAAACTCCAATTCCAGGAGAACTCCAGTTCCAGGGGAATCCGATACCCTCTTCTGACCTCCGCGGCATTGCACGACACGGGTGCACAAACTTGCATACAGACAGTACATTCATACACATACAGAAATAAATAAAATTAAAAAAAAAAAAAAAAGACCTGAAACTTTAGACACATCCTTGACACTGCTGCTGAGGGAAAGAGAGGTTTTCTGGGAACTCACTCCAACTCCACTTCCTCTACTTCCTTTCCTGAAGTTCTCATGGAGCCTGGTGGCCCTGTGGAGCCTCACTGTGCCTGCCTAGTGCACTCTGCTGCCCTGTGGTTACCCTGAGGCCCAGCTTCTCGTGTATGTTCTGGTCTGCTGGGGGCTGGCCAGGGCTCATGGATGGCTCTCGTGATCAGCCTGTGTTCCTTTGTGCTGTGGTTGTATCAGGATGCTGCCTATCTCCAACTCTGCAGGCTTCCTGGGGTCTGCTGGTCCTCACAGCTGCTCCTGTCTTCCAAAGAGGCTTCTGGATGTCTTCCACACGGCGGGGCAGGACCACTGCTCTGCCTGGCCCCTCAGTCTGAATTGCCGTCCAGCTTAGCCTCTCGGCACTGCTAGGGCCGTTCTGCAGGATGGCTTCCCTTGGAACCGCTGCAGCCAAATACCACGGACGGGGTGTGAACAGCAGCACCCACTTCCATGTCTGGAGGCTCGAAGCTCAAGGTCAAGGTTCCAGGGTCTCGCTTTGGTAGCAGCAGATCCCAGCTGCCTCCTGGCTGCCTTTCCACATGGTTGTCCTCTGTGCAGGTGGCCTGGCATCACTCCTCTGCTCTCTTTCAATCATGGTTTTGGGGTTGGGGACCAAACCTAGAGTCACTTTTCCAGTTCTCTTGGATGAGGACTAAGTAGCACCCTCCTTTGAACTTATCCACTTCTTTGAAGACTGTGTCTGAACATGGTTACATTCTGAGATTGAAGAATAGGATTGAATATATATATATCACTCATATACACATACATATTGAATATACATATACATATATAGACCCATATTTGTATATATATATGTGTGTGTGTATGTGTATATATGTGTGTATGTATGTTATATTTAAGCTTTTAGAGGGACATCGATTTTCTTCTCCTCCATCTTTTGGAGTTTCTCTTTGCCGGACCATTCCTGACCCAGTTATCAAGGTTCAGGGAGGGGGGAGTTACTGAGTATGGGATCATCACCCCATCTGATGGACCCCTCTCAGTCTCTCAGTCCCCTGCAAGACTGGCCTTTATTCCTACAGAGGGGAGAGGCCCTGTGGATGAGCTGGGCCCTTTCTCTGGGGGAGGCTGATGTTCAGAGACCGCTGATCTTGTTCACTGAACCCCTTCTCTGAAGGAAGTCTGACTCAAACACCTCTTGCTGCTGTCCTGGCAGATCTCAGTAGAAATTCAAAAGTTAGCAGTGCAGACTGAGGTGGACGGGTAGAAAGCTGGAGTTCCAGATTTCCAGGGGAGGTGGGCTGGCATGGTAGGATGGTTTCAGAATTACAGTTGGTCATTTGATTTGCATATCTACATGGCAGAAATAGTACATCTGGAGATATTTTACTAGCTCAAAGTTTTTAGTTTATTTTCCTTCATTATAAAAAAACTATGTTTATTTTAAGAAAATTGGAAAAGCAAGTGGGAAGAAAAGAAGCATACTTAGACAGCTTTCTAAAGACAGGCACCATCGCTCCTTCAGCCCATTTCCTTCCAGCCTTTCTTCTATGAATATTTCTTTTGTTTATTTTAAATTCATAAATATTTTTAAAGGGGTATTATTTTTAAAACTTATTAATTTATTTTTATTTATGCGTATGTGTGTTTTGTCTGTGTGTATGTACATAAGTACACCCATGTCGTGCAATGATTTCAGAGGTCAGAATAAGGTCTTGGGTCCCCTGAAGCTGGAGTTAAGGATAGTTGTTAGCTAACATACCATGTAGGCCTTGGTAATTGAACCCAGATCCTCTGCAGGAGTAGCCAGGGCTCTTAACCACTGAACCATGTCTCCAGTCCAAAGCTGGTTAATATCTTTAAGTGGTAGAAAAGAAAACCAGCGTAGTGAAGTACCAGGGAGGCTACCCAGCTGTCCCTGCCTGGGTCCCCTCTCTTCTTTCCAGCCCTTGCAATCTGGACTCTGCCTTTTCCCCCCCGTCTCTGCCAGGTCAAGCTTCAGCTATAGTGAGCAGCCTGTCGGAACACAGGGAGCTGAAGCCTCATTCCCCTTCCTGGTCTCCCAAGGGCCCAGCCATGCCCAGGGAGGTGGCACCTGTGTCACTTGACTGCACACAGGGGACCCCAACAGGAGCCCCCCTTAGGTTACGGACTTTACAAAAACATGACTCTTGTTTATAGAAGGGGCTGGGAAGAGAACTCTGGGCTGTGCCAGCCAGGTCCTCCCTGTTGGCGAGAACTGCGTTTCTAGTCCATTCTACAGGAATCCTTGAGAATTACATGCAAGAAAGGAGGGAGAACTGGGTCTGTCCAGGGCCATCCAGAAGACTGTCCCCTGTTGCTGGGCATGCCTGCCTCTTGCTTCTGGCTTTGCTATATGGTCCTGACGTACACTTAGCCATTTTCCCACCAAGGAGCAGTCAAATTTCAGAAAAGAGGGCAGTAAACAGCCTTGAGGGCTCACTGAGCTCCTGGGTCTGGCCCTTCAGAGATCGCCCTCCTGAGTTATGAGAATTTGAGCTGAATTTCTGTCGTATCATGACATTAAACTTGTACTTGTTCAGGGACCCTGGAGCACATGCAGAGGCTGGGCATTCCTCAGGGGCCGGAGGTGAGTGCAGGTTCTGTTTCTAGTCAGGCTGGTCCACATCCGGACTTTACCTCCTAGGCTATGGCCTCTCCTTGCCCATCTCCTGCCCATAAACAGCATGTCACTGAATGAGCTGACATGGTGGGAGTCATCGCCTGTGTGATGGCGAGCTGTCCACACCCCACAGGCGTTATGGCCACTTTCCCCAGCTTCATCCTCCCCTGACCCAATCCCATCCTCCCTTTCTCCCTTTTCTGCTACCGAACATTTATTTGCATTGCAATAGTCGCCATCAAGATGGAGGGAAGCAGCCATTGATGAGACCTTTTTTACAATCAGTTCGTTGAAAGGGCAGCTTGGGGTGGAAGGCAGAACCTTGTCAAGGCGGGGCGATGATGCCAGCCACAGTGTACAGGAATCACCTTTCCTTCTTCAAGAGTGTCTCATCCATGAGAATCTCTTGTCAAGGTGATCTCCCAACCACAAAGGAATGGCTTCCCTTCCTAATTCCCTGTGCTACTCTGCTGGGCCATCAGAACATTGGAGGAGACTTAAGCAAAGAAATTTCTTTCCCCACAGTTCTAGAGGCCGGCAAGCAAGGTCACAGTGGTTTCTGGTGAAGGTCTCTGCTTAGTTTGCAGATGTTTGCCTTCTCCCTGTCTTCCCATGGTGCTCCTCTGTGTGGGACCCATCCTCCTATTGCTGATGAACTTCATCATCTCACGGGTCCTGTCTCCACATACAGCCAGATGTTAACGGGCTTAGGACTTCAACACAGGAATTTTAGGTGGACACGGCCGAGTCCCTAACACTCTCCAAATTCAGGTGACTTTTCACTGCTGCCCTGGACTTTGTAGACATCTCTCTTGTTAATCACTGGCTCCTTGTTTCTCAACCGCAGAGAGGCACCACACCATGTAGAATTTGGTAGCAGCAACTACAGGATTTCCCACGATCCTGACAATGGGTGCAGCTTGAACACTTCCTAGATGGTGTACATGGAGGTGAAGGAGGGTGTGTGTGTGTGTGGCGAGATTCTTTGGTCCTGTTTGCCCTTTACACATTTAGTCTGGCCTACTTTATTTTTTTTATTAAAAATTTATTTTTATATAATGTGTGTGAATGCATTGCCTGCATGTATATAAGTGCACCTGTGTTGTATAGTGCCTGGAAATGGCAGGAGAGGTTGTCAGATCCCTTGAAACTGGAGTTACAGATAGTTGTTAGCTGCCATGTGGGTGCTGGATATGAATCTGGGTCTTTTGCAAGACCAGCCATTGCTCGTAACTGCTGAGCCACCTCTCTAGCCCCAGTCTTGCCTGCTTTAAAATGATAAGAGGACCCGGGGTTTAGTTCCTAGCACCCACACAATGGCTAACAACCATCCCTGAGTCCAGTTCCAGAGAATCTGACACCCTCTTCTGGGTGCATTGCACGATGGGAGTGCACTTAGAGGCAGACAAAAAACCCATGTACATAAAGAATAAAATAAATGAAAAGGAAGTCTTTCCTATATTTATTTATATTTATTTATTTTTACATTTTTTAAAATTTTCATATGTGTATGAATGTACTGTCTGCATGCAGGTTTGTGCACCCGTGTCATGCAATGCCGAGGAGGTCAGAAGAGGGTGTCGAATTCCCCTGGAACTGGAGTTAAAGACAGTTCTCAGCTGCCATGTGGGTGCTGGATGTAACCCGGATCCTCTGCAAGAGCGGTTGGTGCTCTTAACCGCTAGGCCATCTCTCCAGCCGGTCTTTCCTATTTTTAAAACCTGGAATTTGGAGAAAGTAGATGATTGGTGTGTGTTCACAGGAGTCTGTGTGTGTTCACAGGAGTCTATGTATGTTCGTAGGAGTCTGTGTGTGTTCACAGGAGTCTGTGTGTGTTCACAGGAGTCTGTGTGTGTTCACAGGAGTCTGTGTTGGGGTAAAAGCAAGTCGGTGGCACCCGCATTTAGGGTGGGTCTTCCGGCTTCAAGTAATCTGATCAAGAAAGTCTCACATTTCAATTAATTCCAGATCAGTCAAGGTGATGACAAAGATCAGCTAGCATGTATAGTAGTTGAAAATTTTAAATTAGATGTCAGATTTTAGAAGTTTAGAGTATTCACATGGAAACGTTTAGATCTCTTTAGTTTCTCTTGAGAAGACACCACACCAGGCTTTAGATACCTTGGGGTAGGGATGGGGGTGTCTCTTTGACTTATGAACAACTCCTGAAACAAGTCTCCTTTGTTTTACATAAAACACAATTATAAATTTTAAAATGCAATAATTAAACAGTTAACACGATAATTGTTTTGTGTATACCTGATGCCTGTTTTTCAAAAACAGTTTAAAATCCTTTAGCTCCTTTCTGCAGCACTGTGCTCATTTCCCAGAAGGAACAGTTAGATTTTTCCTTTAGACTGGAGACAGTGCCTTCTACTGCTTTTCTTAGGAGACAATTTGGTGACTTGTTACCCATGAGTGTCCATTCTTTTGGGGGGGGGTTATGAATAAATAAATATTTTTCCAAAATGAAAATGTTTTTATTTTTTGTATAACTATTGAATTTTTGTGTATTTCATACACATCTTAATCATCTTTATACCCCTCCTCCATCTGCACCTGGTCAGAATGCCCCCACATTTATACTGGATTTCAAGCATTCTGTCATTTATTTTAAGGCTGATCAAGTCAAGTTAGTGTCCCCAGACATCCCTCAATCCAAGTTCATCCACTAGGGGTCTTCTAATCAGCCTATCTAGAGTCTCTCCCTTAAAGAAGATCAGATCTCCCCCACCCAGCAGTAATCAGTTGGGTGTAGTTCTTTGGCTAAGGTTGCCTGATGAGGTTTGATGTTTGTTATTTTCGATTATGCAAAAGTACATTTTAAAAATAAAAAAACTTAATGAGTCCAAAATACATAAAAAGAAAGGAAAAACGACCTCAGTCAGATATCTCCATAGAAGGCAACTTGCTGCTGTTTCTGGTGAACTCACTTCAGAACAATTCCCAGAGTGTGTGTGAAGCCAGTTGCAGCCACACAGTTGAGCCTGGTTGAGAGGGCGGTGAAAATCTCAGGCACCGCAGAAGCCTTCTGCATGTGAACACACACACACACACACACACACACACACACACACAAGCATTTGAAGTAACACATGTTCATGTTATCCACACAGATATTGCTGCTCAGTCATCCATGCTCAGTGAGTAAGGTTGAGTTCATTTTCTTGAAAGGCAGGCCTTTCAGATGCTAAGATCCCGGAGAAGCCTGCTCAGGGCGTCAGGAGACAGACGTGCTGCGTGTCCTGGCATGGCCGGCCCTTTGCAGTGACACATCAGAAAGCTTCCCTTTCCTCCTGTTCTGTGCTCAGGTCATCATTTCGCTTATCTCAGAGGAAAGGAGGGTTTAAAAAAAAAAAGCGCCAGGAGACGCAGGTGTCCCAGTGGAGCCCAGCACGTCTGAGGACCATCGTTACAAATGCTATGTAATTGTCATCTGTCCTCACTGTCTTCCTGAGGGTCTTTCCAGCCATTTGCTTTCTGAGCAGGACTCAGGGACCTCTCTGTGTCACTGAGCCACCTGTATCCCAGGTCCAGATGTGCTAGGAAGGAGTGGAGAGGCGCACGTCCCCTGCTTTTGATATCTTCATTCTGTTTCTGTGCCCAAGACACTTGGCCTTCAAGCCAGGCTTCTAATTTGGAAATGTGGAAAAGCCGTGTCATTTCAAATATTTTCCATGAAGCGTTGTAAGTCCCTAGACCCAGCAACAGTGCGTCTCAGAGATGGAGTGGAAAAGCCACTGGTGTGGGAAACTGCTCAGCTACAACCACAGTGCTACTGTTTTGGACAATATCTTCTTGGGTCTTAGCTTCATGTGACATGGATGATGACAGTGACATCGATGAGGGTGATGATGAATTACCATGAAGACATGTGCACCTTCCTAATCTTCATTCATCATCCAACCACCTCTAAGCAAAGTGCGGGTGGGCAAGCTCAACTTGTCCTGCGTCATCTGAATAATAAATGTCAAAGCCACGTTTCTACCCGAGGCTCTCTGACTGCATATGTCATGATGCCCTCTCTGCTCATTTTCTGCTGGGAGAGTGCAGAGATTCAGTGGGTGCTCCTAAAGGATCCTCCATCCTCTACACTGTGGACTTTCCCTCAGGTGCTGATGCTCTTGAATGCAGCACTGGATCTTGCTACGAACATGTTCTTGCCCACCTGGGTGGCAGGGCCAGGCGGTACACATGGAGGGTGGAAAGTTGGTGTCATGGGCACCTATATTTATTCCTCCTGAAAGCAGGAAGGGTGGAGTGGACCATCCCTGTCCCTGCTCCCAGTATTACATTCATCATTTGATTTGGGAGGTCTTGTGCTTCTTGTCCCAGCCACACCTTCTGAGGCAGTTGCTTTTTATAGACAGGAAACTGGAGTGTTTTCTGCAGGCAGAGTGGCTTTGGAGTCACCCTGGGGGCCAGCTGGATACAAACGGAACACTGGCTCCAAGTTGCCAGGTTGTTGTTCAAGTTGCTCAACCACCCCACTACAAAGAGGTCGCTAGCCACAGTCCTGTGGGGCAGGGTGGGGACCAACCTCCTGAGCAGGATGGGACCTTTGGTTTCATGGAGCATGTTCCGAGGTAGGGTATCTTTATTCTTGGCCCTGGATTTGTGGAACTCTCTGAACCCAGGGTCTGCTGCATAGCCCAGGGAAGACCCTTGCATGGAGAAGTGCCTTCTGTGTGGGGCTGGAGGTTCAAATCTTCAGAGGGCCAATGCAGCTCAGTATTTATCTCCCACTTCTTTTGAATTTGTAGTTATTTATTTTTAGAAACTATTTATTTATATTTTAATGTATGGGTGTTTTTGCCTACATGTATGTAAATGTACCAGGTGCCTGCAGTTCCCATAGAGGACAGAGAAGGCATCAGATCCTCTGGAACTGGAGTTCTGATGGTTGTGAGCCACCATGTGGGTGTTGGGAACCTACACCTCTGCAAGAGCAGCCAGCGCTCTTAAACTTTGAGCTATCTCCCCGGCTCCATGTTCCCCATTTCTTTCTTTTTTTTTTTTTTTTTTTTTGTCTTTTTGATTTTGTTGAGACAGGGTCTCCCTGTAGCCTCAGCTGGGCTGGAACTTGCTATGTGTACCAGGCTGGCCTGCATCTCACAGAGATCTACCTGCCTCTGCCTCTTGAGAGATGAAATTAAAAGCATGGGCCACTACACTTGGTTGCATCCCCCATTTCTTAAGTTGAGGTGTAACGTGCATACAAAATATACCTAAATTTTTTTTATTATTTTTGCTGGGTGTGGTGGCCCACCCCTTTAATCCCAGCACTTGGGAGGCAGAGGCAGGAAGCTCTCTATGAGCTCAAGGCTATCCTGGTCTACATAGCGAGTTCTAGAACAGCTGGTGATATAGAGAGACCCTTTCTCAACCCCCTCCAAATTATTTTTTTTTATTTTATGTGTATGCATTGCTTGCATGTGTGTAAGTGCACCTGTGTCATGCAGCACCCGAGGTGGTCAGAAAAGGGCATTGGATTCCCCTGGAACTGGAGTTATGGGTGGTTGTTAGCTGCCATGTGGGTGCTGGGAATTGAACCAGTGCTCTTCAGCCCCAAAGTGTACTTTTAAAAATCCCAAGATACATAAGAATAAACATATTGTCAAATCTACTGAAAATTTATTATTGATCATTTTAGCCATTTGTAAGCACGCAGTTTCGTGTTGGTATTGTATCACTTCCAGTTCTTTCTGTGCCCTAAACTTTTATATCATGCCCAACAGAGAACTCCTCTTCCTTCCTGTCCTATACTCTGCCTTGTAATCACCATCTTGTTTTCTGTCTCTCTGAATCTGCTTATTCTGGGTGTTTCACATAGATGGAATAATATAATATTTGGCCCCTTGCCCCTAACTTGTTACACATATAACATTTTCAAGGACAGTGTGTATTATAGCATAGATCCAAAGTTCATTTTTATGGATGAATATTCCACTGAGAATATGCAAATTTTTTGCCCATCTGCAGTCGAGGAACCATTGTGTTGTTTTCATCCTCAGGTGCTGTTGTGTATATAATAATGCTGTTGTGTATGTGAGCAGACAAGGTCTGTTTGCTGTTCCTGGTTGTAGTTCTTTTCTGTATATAGCTAGGGATGGAATCACTGGGTAAAATACCAATATTAAGTGTTCAACTTGATGTGTTTTTCCATATGTTTGCACACGTGGAACCACTTTTGGGACCAAGATATAAGATGTTGCTGTTTCCCTAGAGGACCCCCCAGTCCTTCTGGAAACCATTGTTGTCCCTCCCCTTGTCCCTCCATCATTCTTCTAGTTCTCAGTCTCAGAACTCTCTCCTGACCAGGTTTAGAGAGTCAAGGAGGCTAAACAAAGGGACAGGCTTAAGTGTACACACACACAGACACACAGACACACAGACACACAGACATACACACACAGACACACAGACATACACGCACATATACACACACAGACACACAGACATACATGCACATATACATACACACACAGACATATATGCACATATACATGTATACACAGACACACACAGACATACACACACATTTACATGCACACATGATTGGTCTCCTCTTTAACTTTGCAGGCCAAAAAAACATTTTGATTCATATTTCTATTTGAGACTCCTTTGGTTTCATTTGTTTATGAGAGAAAGAGAGAGAGAGAGAGAGAAAGAGAGAGAGAAAGAATGTGCATGCTGTACTGTGTTAAGGTCAGAAGACAACTTGCAAGAATTTCCTTTATCTGTAAGTCCCTCCCTCCCTCTCTCCCTCCCTCCCTCCCTCCCTTCCTCCCTCCCTCCCTCCCTTCCTTCTCTTTAGCTTTTGTTTGGCTCCATCATGAGATGGAGGCCTGCAGTTTTTCATGATTTGGGGTCTGTGTTTTACAGTATTGATGGCCTTCCTATTTCATTTCTGTTTTGAAAACCTGGCCACTCGTGCCCTACTGGGCTATGACACTGCTGCTCCCAAATGTCTCCTATCCTTTTATGTAGACAATGGCTGTAAGACCCAAGTCTTTTATTTGACTTTGTGTGTGGAGTCAACGAAGCCACATTCTAGTCCTGACCTCGACAGAGTTGCTCGAGCCTCTAGATGTTTGTGGGGTGCTCATACCATGCCCACAGCAATGTACCAGGCTCTGGGAAAGTACACCAAGGTGATTCTGAATCAGCTGCTCTGTGTCCTCTAAGGCTCTGTGGATGTGAGTAAACTCCATTCAGAGCATCGTACCTCCTGAACACTTTATAAGCAGTTACAATGAGAATTCAGTGTTAATACATGAACTGTAGAAGACACTCAAACCACATAAAACCATGGCAGAAACTTCCAGAAGCTTTCTTATTCCTTGAGATGAACCTCAATCTTGAGGTAAATCTTAGCTTCCTCTTCCAGGTGAGAAGTGGTTATGGGTCAGAGTCTGTCTGTCTGTCTGGTTAGAGGCTGGAGTGCAGGGAAGGCAACCAGGCACACTGGAGTCAGGTGCCTGCTCTGTGGTGCACTTCATTTAGCTGAGTGTGTGTTTCTAATCTTTACTCTTCTGCTTCCACATCAGCAGCAGCTGGCTGAGGGTTCTTTCCCTCAATTGAGACAGAAGGTCATAGATGGGCAAAACATGGCTTCCTCAGCATCAGCAGTTCGGAGCCTCTCATGTCAGAGCATATAACCCTTCAGCTTGAAAGGCAGAAGCTTACAGCTCTGGCCCTGAAAACCTAAGGCTCACAACTCAAGGCTTTGAAGGCTGGTGGCTTGCAGCTCTGGCCTGGAAATCTCAAGGCTCAGCCTTCAACGGACAGTGTCATAGCTCTGAGGTTAAGCTGTCAGGACCCTCAGCTCTAGGCCACTCTAGGTGACTCCTCAGCAGCTGCAGCTTCGTGGCAGCTCTCTGGGACTCTTCCAGGGGCCAGGACTTGTAGGTCTCTTTAATCTCAGTCCCTGGGAGTGGTCTGCTCTTTGTGTTACCAGCTTAGCTTGCTCCACCCACTATAAAGAGCACAGCAAGCCTAGGGTGCAGGTGTGGGAGGGAGGCCTCCTTGTCAGAGGAGATTAAGAGCTGCTCCCACAGCCAGTAGGCCCGAGAGTCTGCTCTCACGAGTAGGGAAGCCACTCCATTGAGGACTGCCATGGGGAGCTCTTGAGGGGCCACGGGAAGGGATTACTAAAGGTATCATTGGGTAGTCATGGCTGCTGTAGTAGTCACTTTTCTGTTGCTGTCATAAAACACCATGACCAAGGGAACTTACAAAAGGAAGAGTTTATTAGAGTTTACAGTTCCATCATGGTGGGGAGGCATGGTGGCAGGGGGCGGCTGGAGCAGGAACAGAAAGCAGAAGCTCATATCTTCAAGCAGACACAGGAACAGAGAGCGACTGGACGTTCAGCAAGGCTTAAGGCCTCTCTATCAGATCAAGGCCAGCCTGGTCTACATAGTGAGTTCTGGACTAGCTGGAGTTCCAGGGACACTGTGTTTCAAAACAAAACCAAAATGCAATCTTGAGAATGGAGACATGGCTGAGCAGTCTCGAGAGCACGTACTGTTCTTACAGAGGATCTGAGTTTGGTTCCCAGAACTCACATCAGGCAGTTCCAAGGCCTCTGGCTTCTACAGACACCTGTACTCATGTGTGCATAAGACCTCACTGACACCATGCACAGACACAGAATTTAAAACAATTAAAAAAAATCTTTTAAAATATAATCCTGTCCTTGATTATATCTTTTTTAAAGAAAATACTTTTCCTGCTGGGTATGGTTGTGCACACTTTTAATCTTAGAACTTGGGAGGCAGATCTTGGTAAGATTGAGGCCAGCCTGGTCTACTTGGTGAGTTCCAGGCCAGCTGGGACTATAAGGAGACCTTATCTCAAAAAGACAAAAACAAAAAAACAAAACAACTTTTCCCCTGAGGATTCAGACTGTGACCATATCTTCTTTTAGTGGAAGCAGGTCGCACACAGCTTTTTCTAGGCTCTTGTCCCCCTCATTTTCTTTAAAGACAGCTGTGCCCATTGTCCCCCCTCCCTCCACAAATGTAAAGAGAGGGATCATATTGGAACATGATTTAAATTTGACAGACACAGTCAAGACCCAGCAGTTTAGACACTTGGTTGACAGCTGTCAGATTCTTGTTCAATCTGGCCGTAGTCACAGCTGCTGGAGAGCAGCTGCCTCTGGCCAGGTAGAGACAGGGTCCAGATGGAGGCTACCATGGAGCCATGGACAGGGTCATCTTTCCTGAAGGTCTGTCAGAGTCAGTGGCAATCACAGAGGTTGCAGGAGCTGACAACCAAGCGGCCATTTGTCAGGTGATTCCTACAACTGTCCTCATGACTGCTGGGGCCATTTAAGACATCTCCAACTTCTCAGGAGATGATCCTCCAGCCACAGACACCCTGTAGAGACTTCATTCCAGGAGAGGAAGCCACGGTGACTCCTCGCCCTGTCCCACCCACGGCTGTCCCTGGGGGTGGCTCCTCCTCAGCTCTGGCAGTTTGAATGAGAATGCCGTCCACAGGCTCCAAGTATTTGGACATTTTGTCCCCAGTTGGTGGCGCTGTTCGGGGAGGTCTTAGAAGATGGGGTTATGATGGAGAAAGCAAATCTCTCCTAGAGATCTGCCTGGTTCTGCCTCCCGATGGCTGGGATTAAAGGTGTGCACCACCATGCCCTGCTAAGGTTGTATTTTTTTTTTTAAATGTGGACGGCAGGATAGAGAATGTCTCCTTTATAATGCATCTACATGTTCACTGGGAAAATACACATTGACTGACATTTCTTTTGTGTGCGCCAGAGTGCTGAAAGCAAGATGAGGGCTTGGCTCCATGATTTCTTGTCTCTCTCTCTCTCTCTCTCTCTCTCTCTCTCTCTCTCTCTCTGTCTTTTTGAGACAGGGTCTCCCTTTAGTCCCAGCTGGCCTGGAGCTCACTCTATAGACCAGGCTGGCCTTGAACTCATAGAGATCGGCCTGCTTCTGCCTCCCGAGGGCTGGGACTAAAGGCGTGCACCACAACGCCCTGCGATTTCTTTTCTCTTAAAAAGTGTTCAACCTCATTAATAATTAAGGAAATGCAAATTAAAACCTCTCTAAGGTATCATCTCACTCTGATAAGACTGGCTAAGGTCAAGAAAACAAAACACCAAATGCAGGAGAGGTTGTGGGGAAAGGGGAACACTCATCCACTGCTGTTGGGAATGTAAACCTGTACAACCACTATGGAAAGCAGTGTGGAGAACCCTTAAAAGACTCAAAATGAGCCTACCACCTGACCCAGTGTGATGATGGTTAATCCTATTAATCCTGGGTATCAATTTGACTGGATTTGGGATGAACAAATATGAGAAAGAGATCTTCAGATTAGATTATCCTGAGCCGGATGGTCCATCCTAAATGTGGGCGTTTCCTTCTGCCTGCAGCCAGTATAAAAGGCCATGGCAGAGGGAGCTGGTCCCTTTTTTTTTTTTTTTTTNGTACATTCAGCACACAGAGCTACTGAAGTCATACTAAAAGACAGAGCATAAGCCATGATAGCCTTTCTAAGAGATTCTCTAAGCATACCCATCATCTCTTCCACTGCCAACTGGTGAGTCAGAAGGTTATTCACGGGTGAGGAGAATGGACAGCATCTTGGAGCCTGACAGAAATATGTAACAACAAAGCCCACCTGGACGTGCTGAGTCAGGACTTGCACACTAAAAAGATCCCTTGGATAAATCATATGCGCACTAACCTCAAAGCCTCGGCTACCAGGGACCAGAGACTATCCCCAGTATCTGTGACCCTGGAGTCACGGGCCCCCTGGCACCTCTCTTAGACATACTGTGACTGTACTGAGGAAGTCAAGCTGCAATTCTCTGTGAGACAATGAACTGGAATGGAGAAGTTGTAAATAGCTTCTCAAATGCACAGTCATGAAAATACCTTCTGCTCTCAATCTCTAGCTGCCTGTCCCAGCCAGAGCTTCAAGTTGCATTCAGGGAGCTATCGACGGGTGGTAATGTTTGGTTATGGCATTCTGATCCATAAAGTAAACAGCATTTTAGGAGAAGGTGGTGAAATACAATAGGAATAATGGCTTTCAGAAATCAGGAATAGAACTCTTGAACTAGGCATGAAGGCTCATGCTGTAATCCCCACACTCAGGAGGCTGGGACAGAGGACTGCCATGAGTTCAAGGGCCATCTGGGACTACACAGAAAGTTCTAGGCCAGTCTAGGCAACAAAGTGAGACCTGTATCCAGAAATTAAAAGGAAAGAAAGAAAGAATATAGGAAAGAAGGACGAAATAAAGGAAGCAAAGAAGGAATCTTCATAAAGTTGTGTATGTGGTGTAAGTACATCTTCGTGTGGGTGTGCGCATGTGCATTTGGTATATATATATATATATATATATATATATATATATGCATATTTTGGAGTAATACAAATGGGAGGGAACAACAACAACATAAGGACTGGGTCAAAGAACTGACTGAGACAGTTAAATTCTGCTCAAAACAATAAACCTCTGCAGAGAAAAACTTTAAAAAGACTGAGAAAAAGATACAAGGTATGTATGGCAGAATGCATGAACTGGGGTGGGGTAGGGGGGGCATGGAAAGGGGAATGTGTCTAAATTAGACTGAAAAATGATGCATGAAATACACAAAACATCAATAAAGGTATTTTATTAAAAAAAAGAGGCCTCCAGTCTAGAGTGCTTTCCAAGAAGGAAGTGATCTTCTCTTGACAGAGCAATAATTTACAAGTAGGATTCTTGCAAACACTGGCATGGTGCATCCCTCATGTTCAGCTCCATCTCTAGCATTTTGCTTGCATTAACTCATTTCTCTACCACCCCTGTATGGGAGGTTTTGTTACCATTTGCCTTAGTACGTTTGTGCTGCCATAACAAAATACCAGAGATTGGTGTCATCTGTGAAAAACAAGGATTTATCCCTCCTAGCTCTGGAGGCTGGGGGGCCGAGCTCCAGGCACAGGCAAGCTACCTCCAGTTACCCAGAATGTGCTCTGCTGATGTTGATGTTGCTATTCCCTCACAGCTGAAGGATGGAAGAGGTGGAAAGGACCCTGCACCCACAGTAGAAGCCTTTTATGGCAACCTGAACCCACTTAACAAGGTGGAGTTCTCATGACCTAAACAGCTTCCACCCCATCTCCCAGTACAATTGCATTGGGTATTAAATTTCCAACCCATGAATTTGGAGGACACATTCAGACCCCAACACTACCCATATTTTGAAACCAAGAAAGTAAGATTAGGATGACTTCCTCACAGATGCACAGACTGTGGAAATGGGAACTGGAATCCAGACAGATGGGCCCCACATTTCACTCTGTAAGCACGCTGCCCTCTGCCTCTCCAAGTTCTCTGAAGACTCAGTCCACTTCCATGTAGGGTATCTTAGACTTCTTGGAGGAGAGGCAGCCAAGCTCCTTGCAGGACAGAAGGGAGACTTTCTGTCACTGAGGACAGTCACTTTCAGGTTCCCAGGCTGGTTTTGAAGACTGAGAAGCTCTGTAGTTCCTGGTGGTGGGAACCAAAGCTTGACATTTAGTTTCTCTAAATAACAACACGGTCCCACGGAACTGCTCGGCTTTAATACTCAAAAATAACCCAAGAGTTTAGACCATTGGCTGTGGCATGTATGTGGGGTTATAGAAGTTGAGTCCAGAAAGACGTGCATCATTGCCTCCACCTACCCTGCCTTAGTGAGAATCCATGTTGTATTGATAAGAACATGTATGATGGATTGGTATCGATCTTTCTAAGGCCAGAAGGTCTCAGTTCATTCTGTCATGGAGCCCTCCCTGCCTCTGTCCCTCCTGTAAGCATGTGCCAAAGTGGTGCCCCCCCCTGCTTTGGCAAGCTCTGTGCTTCACATATAGATGGAAGATATTTGGAATCTAGTCGGGGAGTATTGAGTAGAAAGCCTGTCCTGACCTAATACGACCCCATCACAGCTGGGAAAACATGAATGAGCTTCATGTGTCTAGGGCTCGTGGGAACTTTCAGATGAAGTAGAACCAATGTACCCAGGATGGACAGATAGGGTGGAGGACCTACAGAGCTGGCAGGGAGACAGGAGATGATAGGTAATAACGTCGCTTTTCAAAGCTGCAGTGGCACAGACTTTGGGTATGAGAAGGAAATACCTGCTCTGACGCTGCTCAGGTCGCTCGGGCCTTGGTCTCCCTGCCTTCGTCCAGCATTTTGGATATCTCTCTTTCTCTGTCTGACAGCCTGAAATCAGATCAGAACCTAGTACTGCAGCTGAGCCCCGGCAGGCTCAGGTTTCTGGTGTACTTGATTTTGACATCTGCTAGATGGAGCTGGTCCCTTCAGTGGGCCAGCCTCTTCCGAACCCTGGGAGCTGATCGCTCGGGCCTGTTTTCTTTGTTGTGACCATTTCCAACCCTATTCCATGCACCAGGGGCTTTCTCTAGTTTTGACTGCACTGTTTAGCTCTGTTGAGTGTGACCAGTTATCCTGGGTTGCCCAGGATGGAAGTAGAACTTTTAGTTTTCAAGCTGGGACAATCCCAAGAAGACAAGTTGGTCCCTGTTCTCTGAGTCCACATACCTGTGATGTAGGGGTACATGCCAGTTGAGATTTCGTCATACAAACAGACCCTCTGGGAGCGGTAGAGAGTAGATTTATTATAGGAATCTGACCCCTACAGTTGTGAGGAGATGGCCCAGCAGGAGACGTGAGGCCATTGTCCCCAGTCTGTACCTGGTTTGAAGTCGGGGGGGGGGTATCAGAGAGAGAGAGAGAGAAGGTGAATTAGACTGAGGCCAGGGATTATCTGCACCTAGGAAGATGAGGTGGGACCCTTGAGGGTGGGCTGAGACACAGGACGAGAGGCTGGGCTCTTGAAGAGGCACTGGAGTCCAGGATGAAAGGCTCCTGAGGATAGCCTGGGACCTGTGGGGTTAGGCTGGGAGCCAGGAGGGCTGCCTAGGACTCACAATAGGAGCTGGTCCTCATCAGCCTGGCAGCCCACCTACAGGATGCTGTCCCAAGTGGATGCTACTGTTCTGAGGCAGCTCACTCAAGCCAGGAAGGGGTAGTGGGAGCCGAGGGTGTGGCCTCTATCCGAGAACAGTGATGTGTGCTGCCTCCTGCGTGCGAACAGTCCTCCACATTCCCATCCACTTGTGGATCTTGCTCAGGTTTCTTTTACAGCTCAGAACCTCACATAGAAGAGAATTCTGGGAAAACGCATCACAGCTTCGCTAAGTGGTGTGTGAGAGAGCTTGCTCCTGCATATGGATGATTACAACCATCTGCTCTTAGCAACTGTGGCTGGTTTCTTCTGTATTTTCTTTTCCTTAAAAATGTTTCAGTTTTACTAAGATTTAATTGACAAAAATTTCATGTATTTCTGGCACCCAGTGTGATGTTTTGACTAAGTGACTGAACAAGCTAATTAGCATAGCTGTCACCTCAGATGCTTGTTTTAACTTTTTGTGGAAATCTTAAAATTTCCTGTTTTAGGGGGTTTCAGACGTGTTATAGATTGCTGACTGTGGCCGCCACATTGTGCCCTGGTCTTCTGAGCTCACGCCTCCTTCTAAATGGAGCCTGGTGCCTGTTTACCACCGGCTCCTTTCTCTCTGTCCCCCAACCTCAGCCCTGCCCCTGCGTCTCTGAGTTCTCTTTTAGATCCCACCCAGGTGATCAGGCGGCATTAGGTCTTCTGTTTGTGGCTTATTCCCCCTGGCATAATCCCTTCCAGGGTCATGTGTGCTGCTGCAAATGCCAGTATTTCCTCTATTTTGTTTTCCATATTAATTCATCTGTCAATGGCAGTTAAGTTAGGTCCTTGTCTTGGCCATGATGATCAATGACACAGTCAGCCGGGGTGTGCAGATGCCTCTGTGAGCCGCTGATTTCATGCCCTCTCATTGCAGGTCACATGGTAGCACATTTTTCATCTTTTGAGGGTGCTGTGCATTGCTTTCCATAATGGGTGTGGCTAACTTACTCGCCCCCTCCTCCTAACACTAAACCAGGGCCCACGTTCTCCTAACCACCACTGCCCCCCAACAGTTGCACAGTCCTGCTTCTCTGGAGGAAAACAGCCTCTCAGAGCTGCCGTGCTTGCCCTATTCCACAAGAGGAGCTAACCCCCAGGTGAGTTTGCCTCTTGCCTGGGGATATTTCCGTCATGATGAACCTCCTTCCTGTCACCCTGTTAGCCAGTAGAGCCCACATTTCTGCCTCTGAGGCTCTCCGTGCAGTCCGATTGTGACTGCTCTAGCTCCCGCAGGGGTCTCCTGTGCTTTTAGATCCTTAGCCACTTTTGTCTAGGATCCATCATTGCTCCCCTGGATGCCTGTGAGCCTCCAGCCTCCTACAGGGTATTCCCCAGCCCCAGGCTTGGGACATCAAAGGCTTCGGGATGCCCTGGGTCACTGCAGGCTCAGTGCTTCTGGCTGCAAGGCTGCCTTCCTGGTCCCTCTGTGCCCTGCACAGGGCCTCACTTAGCTCAGCTGCTCACTCCTTTCTACCACCTGGTTCCTTTGGCTCCTCACACACTGTGTACTTGTCTTTTCCTTCTGGAACATTCTTCTCTGGCTTGCTATGGACTGACCTGCCTCCTTCCTCTTCCTCTTCCTCTTCTAGTTTAGATACTGCCTGAGATTTTCTTCGATCATAGAATGGCTGCCTCCCTCCTTGACTTGCTATCTGTTGTTTCTCCCAGCTAGGATGTCCTCCTTGACTTTCTATCTGTTGTTTCTCCCAGCTAGGATGTGAACTCTGGGTAGCTCATCTTTGCCCGGATTATATCCAAGGTTCTAACACATACTACTCAGACTGGTGGGTGGAAAATATGTTGCATCAGAGAATTTGTGACAAACACTGGTCCCTGTCAGAGGGGAGGCATGCTAACGATTCCTTGGTCAGCCACAAAATGGGATGCCTACTGGCTCTGGTGCCAAGCAGGAAAGTTGAAAGCAAGCACTACAAGTGGACACGTAAACGAATATCCTGGTTGTACAAGGCACGTGCAGCTTCTCATGCTAGTGATAATCACAAGAGGAGCAGCACATGTTTACTTTGCACTCAGCTGCAGCAGCAGCAGCAGAATCTCAGGCATGTACTGCTCACATACCCGCAGGGCAGCTGGGCTTGCTTGACCCACTAGGGGTTGGCTGGGTTGGGTTCTGGGTGGTAGGTGCCATTCAGGCTTCCTCCTGCTTCTTAGACCGAGGCAGACTCATAAGAGCACAGTGCCACTCACAGGTGCATTTCAAACCTTTGCTGGCTCCTCACTGGTCAAACCAACAGTCAAATTCAGAGTCCAAGGACAAGAAGCTCTTCTACACTCCCTGAGATCATGGTTAATGGAGAAGCAAGGGTGACATTTCAGACTGCGTCAAACATGCCATTTAATCCACCAGCAACCCTACAAGGGCTGTTTCTAACATATTACATTACTGTTATATGGTAAATTATTATATAGTACACTGTATACTACATTCCAAACATAAAATATATAAATACATATTATAAGTATTCTAGGGCTATATACTATAACTATGTATTATATAATATTTCATTAGGGTATCATATTATACCCTAATGATGTATAGTGTTATAGAAATCATTATCCTGGCTGGGTGTGGTGGTGCACGCCTGCAATCCCAGCACTCAGGAGGCAGAGGCAGGTGGATCTCTGTGAGTTCAAGGCCAGCCTGGTCTACGAAGTGAGTTCCAGGACAGCTGGAGCTACAGGGAGACCCTATCACAAAAAGACCAAAAAAAAAAAAAAAAAGAAGGAAAGAAATCATTATCCTATAAGATCTTAATACTGCCCTCCATTTTAAGAAAAGACACTGAGAACGACAGTGTAAAGAGACTCACCCAGTGTAATTCAGTACGTCAGAGGCTGAGCTCTTGGTCTGAGGATGTCAGACTCTAGATTTTGATCACTGCCACATAGCATTGCCCTTTATTCTTTATTAAAAGAAGGGCTTGGGATAGAGGAGATGGATGCTGGTACTCCTCCAACTCCACCCAAGATTCTCCACTCCACTCCACTCCACTCCTTCCTGAGTGTCCTCACCTTTGGCCTTTGGATCAAGCCTTCTTTTCCCTTATTAATATTATTCAACTAGAGCTTCATTTTCTTAGGATTGGATATCCTTGAGATTCAATGCTAATGATGTAGCCAACAGATAACATGGTATAATGCTGTTACATATTAGCCCACAGACTACACTGTATACCAGAAATATACTTTGTCAGTATATACCATATAAGCATATACTACTATATATTACACATTAAGTATTATTATATGTGCCTGGTCTGGTGCTACATATTGTAAGTATATTGAATTTTCAAGATCTCACGTCTGAAGTCTGGACCAATGTGCAGATTTTAAGTACCAGATAGGCTCATGGGAAAGGAAGCAGCAGACAGGCTTTTGGGTCTCTTTAAATCACTTTAGCTTTCTTAGAGAGTTGAGACTTCTGTAAGGTTCATTCTTGTTAATCTTCATGTGTGTGTGTGTGTGTGTGTGTGTGTGTGTGTGTGTGAGAGAGAGAGAGAGAGAGAGAGAGAGAGAGAGAGAGAGACTCAAGATCGGCACCTTGGCTAACACACAGAGCCGCGCTTACATGAAGGCATTCCAGGCTCATGGAGGGTGAAGCCGCTGCCGAGAATCTGCTTCATTTGTTCTGGAACATTTCTGCTTCCACCACTTGGTACATCCTGTAACCAGAGGTCTCTCAGTGCAAGCTGGCTAGTGGGAACGCATTTGCTGGGGACTTAAGGCCACAGCCCGTTATGTGTGATGTGTATTTGTGTTTACAGAAAATCCAATACTTAATTATACATTTGGTTTGCTCACCACTCATTTCTAAAAGGGGCGTTCCAAAGCCATGCTCATATCTCACAGAAGCCAGAGCTGGACTGCGGGCTCCCAGAGCTAATCCTGTGTGGAGACGGGCTCCCAGAGCTAATCCTGTGGGAGGGCTGGGAGCTCCAGAAACCCAGCGTGCCGAGACCTGGTCATCTCCCTGGGAACCATTCCTTTCCTTCTTCCTAAGGGGACCCCAACTTTCCCAGCATGCAGTTTGGGTGACTCCATCCCTCCCTCCCCATTTGCAGAAGTAGAATGGTCCAAAGTCATGAGCCTAATTCTTGTTATAGTAAATCAGGAGTGGGAAAGGAGCTGGGAACAGCATCCACAGGAGACAGTCAGGAGGTTTTTAAAGGGAAACTCTTCTTCCCTAGAGATGTAGGGAGAGGAGCTCTGTTAGCTTCCTCGTCATTACTGGAGAAGCTACTGAGAATGGCGCTGATGTGGGGAAGATCCACACGGCCAGAAGCAGCCCTTGTGGAGACACTGGCTGCTGGATTAGACCTTACCTGAGGCCATCTGACTGAAAAGCTTCAGCCTCCTTTAAAGGGTAAGTCTAAGTTGGTTTACTGTAACTTGGGACTAAAGTAACTACACTAACGCACTCAGCCCTGTCCAAGTGCTTTTCTTCATTGACATCTCTGATGCTGGAAACATCCTCTACAAACATCATGGCCCTGAATAAATCATGATGCTTAAAGAGCTTGGGCAACACTTGGAAGCATCACCTCAGGGCTCCTCCCAGAAGAAGACACTCTGGCTGCCTGTCTCTGCGTAACTGACTGTGTGTTTTTGGACAGGCTTTATTTTGTTTTATATCACATCGTATTTAAAAGGGGACTGGCCTGGGACGCTGAGGTCACCAAGATGGCCGGAGCATTGGGTTGAGTACCAGGGGGCTGCTGGTGGCCTGGGAAAGAAGCAGCTTTGGGACAGACGTGAGGCTGAAAAGGGTGGGCTTAGGAGAATGGAAGGAGAGCGAGGGTCACGAGAAGTGCAGTTAATGTTATAGAAGCTCTTGCAAAGAGAATAAAGATACACGGAGCTAGCTTGAAGGAACTGTGGGGTTAAAGGAGTTAAAAAGTCATTTATTTTTATTTACTTATTTGGTTTTTTTTGAAACAGTGTCTCCCTATACCCCCAGCTGGCCTGGAACTCACTATGTAGACCAGGCTGGCCTTGAATGCACAGAGATCTGCCTGTCTCTGTCTCTGTCTCCCGAGTGCTGGGATTAAAGGCAAGCACGACCATGCCCGGTTCAAAAGTCTTTTTTTTTTTTTTGTCTTTTTGAGACAGGGTCTCCCTGTAGCCCCAGCTGTCCTGGAACTCACTCTGTAGACCAGGCTGGCCTTGAACTCACAAATATCTGCCTGCCTCTGCTTCCCGAGTGCTAGGATTAAAGGCGTGCGCCACCACACCTGGTTCAAAGTCATTTATTTATTTATTTATTTATTTATCTATTTATTTATTTATTTATTTATTTTTGTCTTTTTGAGACAGGGTCTCCCTGTAGCCCCAGCTATCCTGGAACTCATTCTGTAGACCAGGCTGGCCTTGAACTCACAAAGATCCGCCTGCCTCTGCCTCCCAAGTGCTAGGATTAAAGCAAAGTCATTTATTTTTAAGAGAGAAGAAAGAACAGTATGTTTGTAAGATGATGAAAAAGACCTATCAGAGAGCGGGAAGCCAGCAGGAGACAGGCTTCATAGGGGCCACACATCTGAGGGGTAGTGGAATGCACAGTGAACAGAGAGGGCTCTCTTCTGTAGACAGTGTATTTTGGCAGTGAAACGCTGGCTGGCCCATGGGAGCAGAAGGAGGCAGGTAAATAGAGCCTGTGGCGGGGAGGAAGTGGATATCCTTTTCTGATTGCTTTTATCAATGGAGTGAAGGTAGGCCATATATGGGAAGGTAGAATACAGAAGTGCAGAGATGGATCTCCCACATGAGAAGGAGAGGACCTGATTGGGAGTATGGTGTTGGCTTGCTGGAGAGAGGCGGTGGATCACTGGGGCTGTGATGGTTTGCCCTACGTGAATAGATGAGACAGGGTATGTTCCCCAGCTAAGCTCAGCTTCTAGGAGTAGGTGTGGTCAGGGAAAGACGGGCTTAATTAGGACTGGGATTTTTGCTAGGTGGGAATGAAGAAGGAAATATAAACATTGTGGTCAAGAGTATTTGAAAGAGAATGATGGACCATGAGCAGCCCGACCAGGAGGGAGGTTCTTGGATCAGGAGTGTTGATAGGCTATGATTGTTATGGGCAACTAAGGGGCCTATACTCAGCAGTGGGGGGGGGTTAAAATGGGATTATGGGGTATAATGATGTATGGTCAGTGCAGGCTGCTTAAACAGCAGAGCTTCAAGTCTGAGATCATGGTATCAGCAGAGCAGCTTTCATGCTGAAGCCTCCCCTTTCTCTTGGTTTAAAAGTAGGCACCATCGGGGGCTGGAGAGATGGCCTGGTGGTTAAGAGCGCCGACTGCTCTTGCGGGGGACCCGGGTTCGATCCCCAGCACCCACATGGTGGCCGAGAGCCGTCTGAAACTCTAATTCCAGGAGAACTCCAGTTCCAGGGGAGTCCAACACCCTCTTCTCATCTCTGCGGCGTTGCATGTCATGGGTGCACAGACTTGCATGCAGACAATACATTCATACACATACGGAAATAAATAAAATAAAAAAAAAGTAGGCACCATCTTGCTATGTGACCATGTGATATGAGATATAGAGATTCAATCCATAGCACGTAGTTATTGCCAGTGGTAAGGTGTGCCAGGTGGAGGGCGAACAGTGTGGTGGGAAGCAGCAGAGGGAGAAGGGATGAGTTATCAGGAGAGGTGTAGCCACGGGATCAGAACCACAAAGCACTACAACACGAGTGGGCCGGTGAAGGAGAGACAGCAAGGCAGGTACCAAAACTTTTCAAGTGCGTGGACTCTGCTATCCCCAAAGGGTGGGAGGATCTGGCTGTTAAGTAGCTGGACTCTTGTGCCAACTCCATAAATTTGAATCTTTTAAAAGGATTAATCTTTTAAATTGACCAAGTTGTATATGTTCATTGGCCTGACATGATGTTTTGAAAATGTGTACATTGTGGGAATGGCAGATTTGAGCTAATTAACATATGCATTACTTCACATGCTTATTTTGGGGGATGAGAACACTTAAACTCTTCCCTCTTAGTGATTTTCAAGAATATAATACCTTGTGATTAACTTTAATCACATGTGGTACTATTGGCCACTTGAACTTATCACTCAAAGCTGAAGCTTTGTACCCTTTGACCAATGTCTCACCCCTCCTACCCCCAGGCTCAGTCACCACCATTCTCCTCCCTGCTCCTGTGGCTGACTGTTTCAGATTCCACATGTATGTGAGATCATGCTGTACTAGTCTTTCCGTGTGTGGCTTGTTTCAGTTAGGATAATGAACTCAGTTTATTCTTTTATTTTTCTGTGAATGCCAGGGCCTCCTTCTCTCTTTAAGGCTTAGTATTTGGCACTTAGTACTTCATTGTGTGTGACCACATTTGCTTTTTCTGCTTGTCAGCCATGGATGCATAGACAGTCCCTCCATCTTGAAGATGTCGATCATGATGTAGGGAATATGGAGTGTGGGTATTTCTTTAGCATATCTGGAGTTTCAATTTTGTCTGGGAAGGCTTTAGTCAACAATTTTGCCTTTTGGTGTCTGTGTTCTCAGTTTAGAAACAAGATTAGAATCATACCTAATTAATCATGGCGTAAGCATGATTTAAATAGATGCTGCCCCATCAGGAGCCTCTACGGATGTCAGGTTGGGGGAGAGGAGGGGAAGGAGTCTGGTCTGTGGCATCAGACCTTGAGAGCCATTTTAAGGGAGCTGAGGTGATAAAAAGTTGAAGGGGCTGGAGCTGGAGAGATGGCTCAGCAGTTAAGAGCACTGACTGCTTTGCAAAAGACCCAGGTTGGAACCTTAGCACACACATGGCAGCTAACAACATCTGTAATTCCAGTTCCAGGTGGGTCTTGCACCTTCTTTTGGTCTTCATGAGCATTGTATGAGATAAGTGCACTTGCATGCAGACCTTAGTTTCCCTAACTGTCCCACAAATGGCAGCACCAGAGAATGGTTAGACAGCCTATTGCCATGCATCTGGGTTCTTCCGTAAAAGGAAAGTTCTATTTGCATTGTGGTGACATGTCAAAGTACTCTCAAGTTCACTGCATCACTTAATGTTCTTGAGTCAGTCAACAGAGGCAGATGGTGAGAAGCAGATGATGATGACATGAAGATGATGAAGGCAGTTGGCATTGTGGCTAGGCTTGTGTAGCTAAAATTCCTTCTGGGAAGCATAAACAATGTCTGGCTCCTTGTCCCATGGCCCCTACAACAAACCAAGGTACGATTTTGCTAGACTACAGTCTGGAAACCATTGCTCCCTTAGCAATGGAAACCCATTGCTAAGGGAGCAATGGGTGAGGGTTTACTTTTGTTTTTGGGTTTTTTGGGGACTTTTTGAGACAGGGTCTCCATGTAGCCCCCTAGCTGTCCTGGAACTTGCTCTGTAGACCAGGCTGGCCTTGAACTCACAAAGATCCGCCTGCCTCTGCCCCCCAAGTGCTAGGTTTAAAGGTGTTTGCCACCACACCCAGCATGAGGTTTACTTATAGGAGTGTGAGTGTCCCCCCCCTCCCGGGAAGCCGCATTGGAATGTCTTCATCTAAGCATGGACAGTGACTTCACAGCTGCACAAAAATGACAAGAGAGCCTCCCCTTGGCTTCCTCAGTTTATATACCAGTAGCCCCTCCCTCTCTTGTAACTAGGGCTGACTGGTTGGTTGGGGGGTATGGCTGACTCTCCCTGCCCCATCCCTTTCTTGTTCAGAGTAACAGTTAACAAGCTTAGCTGTAATGATCCTAGGCAAATGGGTGTAACCCAGCCTGGGAAGATGGTGTCTGTCCATGGTCTGCCTGTTGGAGGACAGTCCTACAAAACAGCTTGGCAGTACCACTCCCTGGACTCAGCATGTGTCAGTGGTCTTGTTCCAGCCCTCCACTGACCTCCCTCAGGCACAAGTGTTACTGTGTCCATTTTAAAGATGAAAAAATGGAAGCTTTTAAAGATGTAGCTGGTTCATTCTCATTCACTTAACCAATGGCCTGGAATGAGGTTTGGGACTCAGTGGTTAACTGATACCTCAATCAATGAACCATTTCTTCCATGTGTGTGAAAGATGAGGAACATCAATCCCTATCCTCACATTGGATGAGGAGCAATCAGGCCCAAAGTGGAGTATAAACAAAGACTTACTGGGAACAGGCCACAGCCATTCATTCAGGAGCCATGTCTGCCAGAGTGGTATAACAGTTGCCACAGTGACTGGTGGCTGGCAATGCTGGCAATACTGTATGGAGGATGAGCTCTGCACTGGATGGTGAGATGACTCTGATTATATATATATATATATCTGCCTCTTCATCTTGGTTCCCACCTCACTATATAATGTGTGAATGTAAAGAAGGATCCTTCATACTGTAGCATTGTGTTTTCACAGATATTTTATCAGTGTGGAGTTAAAAGAGCTGATGCTGGATAAGGTTCAGAAGCAACACACAGCCCTAGTAAAGCACTCTGCTATGGGTACTGTTGGAAATGTAGGGATTCCCCCCAGTGGGGTTAGGTTGAGCCTCAGCCATTGCAAACACATTCCATGCCATGCTTTTGAGAAAGGCCCTGTGGCTAAACAGGGTCATGTGTAGAAGTGCCACACATAGGGTGCTGCCTTCTAGGGCATAGCTTCACAGAGCAGCTCACACAGCAGACACGCAGGCATCAGGTCTAGGAGATATGTTTTGGGTCTTTCAGCCTTGGTAAGGGATAGAACATACCATGCTTGCTCCTGACATGCTTGATGGGAGCAAACCCAGCGGAGGGAAGGAAACAACAGATGGATATCCTGTCAGAGGACCCCCGTGAGGAGCTGTAATTTCACCCCCTGGCCATCAGAGGGCAGCATCTGTGCCCATAGAGGAAGATTCCTGAGAGGCCTCTCTATCCCTGAGGTTTGCTCTTCCTTCCTGTAAACCTGCCAGTGGCCCTGTAAGTATGACAGAGTTATATACTGCCTGGCTATCTTTCAGCCATCCAGTGCTAAATTGCGCAGGAGCCTGCTTCCGGTCTGCTCAATTATGAGGTTAAGCGGGTCTTTAAGTTGAGCACAACCCAGCCCTTGGCCACGTTTATCAGTTCATCCTCTTGAGGCGCACAAAGCTTTGATCCCCTTGTGCATCATCTTCTCTTCTAAGAATGCTCCTTCCCCACCAGTAGAGAAAGCACGGTGCTCAGACCTAGCAATTGCATAGATACCCAGATGGTAGCTTGGTTGATCCTCGGATTCACCCTAAGATGGGTGTTGTTTGTTTTTATGGTGAAAGAACATGTATTTAGGGTTACCCAGCTGGATCAGTTTAGACGGTCCCAGTTTGTGTTGCCTACATCCAAAGCACCATTGCCAGGGACCAGAGGAACAGGTGCCCTCTTCTTCCCATTGGGCCGCAGATTCGTGGCCTGGAGCTTCTCTACACTGCCTGTTTGATCAGAGGTGTGTTAGCCTTTATGTCACTGTGAGTATAGCACTCTGTGTTCTGGCTCTTCACAACTGACTCAGTGGTCTGGGACTTGAGGAAGGTTAGCAGTCCAGCAGGTTTCTCCTAGAGTGCCTTTCCTGAGGTATCTGGGCTGCCTACAGAGGCACAGCCACTGTAAGTTGGATGACATGCAGATCTCTTTGGGGTTGTGGCCACTTTTCAGCCTGACTTTTGTTTTCAAAGCCTTCAGTTTAGCTTCAGTTCTGAGAAGGGCTGGTGCCTTCTCTCTCCATACCATCTTGCTGAAAAGGGAATGTTTACAGCCCCTTTTCAAGGATGTATAAATGGTTGCTGAGGATCATGTGCCTACTGTGTGGTTGGACTGGGATTTGAACCTAGGCAACCAAGATTCAGAACTCATGCTTTTAGCTGGCAGGCTCTATCCTACCACATAAACAATGACATGTTTTTTAAAACATCTTAGCCAATTTGTTTCATTGTGTATATATAACAGAAACATTGGAAAATCAAAAAAGAAGAAAAGAATAGTCCACAATCCTAACCACAGCACCGCGGCCACACCAGAATGCAGTCTGTCTTTACTGCACAGGCCTATGCAGTTCTTTCACAGTTCTGTGAGTGCAATTTGTATCCTACTTTTCCACTTAACACACAATGTCCTAATGTCATTACATGATGTTCACAACCACTACTTAAAGATTGCAAGTGTGTATGTGGTGACATAATATGAGTTCTAGGGAAACATTAGACAAGAATTTCCCAAGGAGAGGATCAACGTGAGCCATCATGGCATGGGCGCACATACAGGCTAGGGTGCCTGTGGAACTCTGGATTCAAATGACAGCCAAGGCCACTGCTTGACACCACATGTCAATGGCATTGAGCTAGGAGGTGGCAGTTGGGAATCTACAGACACATCTGGGGACTAAAATGAGCACTGTGAAGAGTCAGTGTGTGGCAAAAACTTAGGAGAATCAGAGGCGAGCTCCAGTCAGTACTATGTAATCCTGAGCCAGAGGTGTAGTACATGCCAGTACTGGGTACTCCTGATCTAGAGGCTTAGTACATCTCAGTGTTGTGCAGTCCTTTGCTAGGGGTGTTACAGATGGAAGTCATGTGACCTGGGACATAGCAATTAGGTTCTCTGGATATGACTTTCCTTACTATCTCTCGGAAATAATAAGAGTTCTCATGAAGGGCCTTAAAAAGCCAAAATATATGGTGTGTCAGTTTGGGATGCTCTGGGGTACAAGTCTCAGCAAACTGGATTTACAGTGAGTCAAGCAATGAAGACTCTCAATTAGCAGCTCACGTCAGAAGAGTTCGAGCTATGTAGTGTGATGCTAGTGCAGAGCTTCGGCAGTGCCATCAAGGGAACCTGCAGTTTTCTTTGGGCATCTTCCATCCTTACTGTATTGGCTGTCTTTCTTGCTTTTAAGTACAATTATTTCAATGGCTGACTCTGTGTTGCTGTGTTACTGACCCTCCTTATAAAGATCAGTTTATGGTATTGGTGAAGTATTTGCTGTGTGAACATGAGGATGTGAGTTCAGTTCCCCTTTGTAAAAAAAAAAAAAAAGTGAGTGACGGGGCTGGAGATATGGCCTAGCAGTTAAGAGCGCCGACCGCTCTTGCAGAGGACCCGGGTTCGATCCCCAGCACCCACATGGTGCCTGAGAACCGTCTTTAACTCCAGTTCCAGGGGAATCCGGCACCCTCTTCTAACCTCCTCGGCATTGCATGACACGGGTGCACAAACCTACATGCAGACAGTACATTCATACACATACAACATAAATAAAATTTAAAAACTGAGTTTTTAACTGAGTTTTAAAAAACTGGTTTATTAGATGATGCATTTCTTTTGGTCTGTTCAGGATAGATGCAATCATCAGACAATTCAAATGTATTGTGTGAATGCTTGCAGGCTGCAGATTTTTACACAGTGGACTGCTATTCAGGAAAGATATTCTTCCATGTAACTTTTTTTTAACTGTTTAACAATGTTGAGAGATACAGATTATGCAAAGACTTGTTGAGATGTGGACTTAATGGTGCTGTTTAACCAGTTTGCTTCCAATGTAGCTTCCTATCCTGAGGACCTAACTAGTGGAAATTCAAAAGATTTCAAAAACTTTCTAGTCCTTCCTTAAACCTACCAGCAAACTAGGCTTGTGATCATAATGACCAATCCAAAGAAGCTACTTGACCAAGTTTGTTTTTTGTTGTCCTGGATTTGAGGTGTACATTCTTACTTCTTTTAAGAATGTTGGGGCTGGAGAGATGGCTCAGCGGTTAAGAGTGCCGACTGCTCTTGCAGAGGACCCGGTTTCAATTCCCAGCACCCACATGGTGGCTAAGAACCATCCTTAACTCCAGTTCCAGGGAAATCTGACACCCTCTTCTGACCTCCGCTGCATTGCATGACACGGGTGCACAAACCTACATGCAGACAGTACACTCATGCACATAAAAAAAAATTAAAAAGAAAAGAAAAAAAAAAAGAATGTTGATGTTGCCGGGCATGGTGGCGCACATCTTTAATCCTAGCACATGGGAGGCAGAGGCAGGTGGATCTTTGTGAGTTCAAGGCCAGCCTGGTTTACAGAGCGAATTCCAGGACAGCTGAGGCTACAGGGAGACCCTGTCTCGAAAAGACAAAAAAAAAAAAAATGCTGATGTATGAATGTGAAGATGCTAGAGAATGATGCTCAGATATTCACTGTAATTTTCCCTTCTTCCATGTGTTGTAGCATTTTAGAGTGTTCACTGATAGTGTTTCTTTAGTGAGAATGTGTTAAAATTACAACAATCTTTTAAAAAGATGATGCAGTTCTCTATTTATTGTCCTGTGCCTAGTTGTAAGTGCAGCCAGTTAAACAGGTTTCATATGTATTTTTCCAGTGTTAAATCTCACACATTATACCCTTTGGAAACTTCCTTCCATTTTGAACGAATAGAAGAGGCCATGTAAACTGCCCCCTTATCTTTAAAATTTCACTATCTTTTTTTTTTAAGTATAGTTCTTTCTTTCTTTATTTTAATTTATTCTTTATGTGTTTGAATGTACTGTCTGCATGCAGGTCTGTGCACCCGTGTCGTGCAATGCCGCGGAGGTCAGAAGAGGGTGTCGGATTCCCCTGGAACTGGAGTTAAAGACAGTTCTCAGCTGCCATGTGGGTACTGGGGATCGAACCCAGGTCCTCTGCAAGAGCAGTCAGTGCTCTTAACTGCTAGGCCATCTCTCCAGCCCCAAAATGTCATTATCTTTATGTTAAGAGTAACATATATAATTATTAAAGTCTATGAAAAAATAAAAACTGAATTTAAATTTTAAAAAAGTGAGTGGAACACCTGTAACCCCAGCCCTGGGTAGATGAGGGACATGTGGGTCCCTGAAGCTCACTGGCCATCCAGCCTCACCAAATAGATTTGCTGCTTCAAGTTCAGAGAGAGATGCTCTCTCAGAAAGGAAAGTGAAGTGGAGAGGGATTGAAGAAAGACTCCTGCTGTTGACCTCTGGCCTCTACATGCACCTGGACACACATGTACTCATTACCAGCATGCATCCATGCACAAACCAAAAAGTACAGACATTGAGTACGCACACACACATACACATACACACACGTCAGTTTAAGGGAGAAACTGTTCTGCCTGATATGTTGAAAAGTCCCTGTTTCCCCTGAGGGTTCTCAAAGGTTGAGGAAGGTCCTCTGTGACAGTGTTGAGGGTGTCCTCCTGCATGTGGTCTAACACTCCACTGTCTTTGTCACTCTCTGGATGCATGCATGGTGGCTTCTGCCCCAGTTTCCAGGGCTGTCAATTTCAGATTTTAGGGGTGGAACTTCTTTGCAGAAAAGGCACCCCCTCCTCTCTCTGAATCTGCAGACAGAGGATCTGTACTTTTAGATTAATTGTCAAAATTGATCTTTAGTAGTTCTATAATTATTTGATCAATGTTGGTCTTTCATCACAGCCTGTTAAGCCCTGTGTGCTGGATAGCTTTAGTGTCAACTTGACACACTTGGGTTGAGGAAGCCTCAATTGGGGAATTGGCTCCATTGGATTGGCCTTTGGCCACATCTGTGGAGTATTGTCTTGATGGTCGAGCAGTGTGGGAGAGCCCAGCCCACAATGGTGCCACCCTAGGCAAGTTGTTGTCTACGGTATAAGAAGGCGGGCTGGGCATGAGCCAGGGGAGCAAGCCAGTGAACAGTACTCCTCCATGGCCTGTGCTTCAGCTCCTGCCTACAGGTTCCTGCCCTGAGTTCCTGCCTTGGGCTCCCCCAGGAGATGTAAGCTGAGAATAAACCCTTTCCTCCAAGTTGGTGTCGGTCAGAGTGTTTTGTCACAGCAATGGAAGACAAACTAATACACCCTGTGAAGTCAGAAACTGTGTTTTTTTTTTTTTTTTTACTGTGGCATCCAGAACCTGGCATGCAGCAGGGGTTCCAATGTATTTGGTGAGTCAGGATCGTCACAGTGTGAAGATGCATCCGTGGCCACCACAGAACCCATGCTTCCCTGTGGCTCGTTCTCCCATGTCCTCCCCCTTGGTCAGTGAGGAAGTTTCCTTCCTGTGGTCTCTGGCTCTGCAGTAGACACTGCTGGTACTCACTGGATGTCATCCTAGGCTACCTGAGTTTCCCTGCAGCTGTGACAGACAAGTTCCAACATGGGGACAGAATCCTGCCTCCAGGAACCTGAGGGCTTCTCCGGGGATGTCAGAGAAACACCTGTTTCATTTAGGTTGTGTTGCATAGAAAATAATTACAGACATTTATTTTCTTGTCCATAGGGCTAGGGTTGACTGGTCTTGGTTGGGCTTGGGAGTGCTTGGCTTTAAGTCTCTCTGGACCAGATGCTATTGAGTGTGCATTCATTGTAAGAAACCATGAGAGTGAAAGAGGCCAGTCAAACCCTTCTGTCCTTGAAGAATGTCTGCTCAGGTTGTGTGTGTGGACATTCCCTTGGCCAAACTCAGTGCCAGTGCGTCTGGGGTGGGCATACTTTAGACTTTGCTCTGCAAGCCCATATGGAAGAGGAGGGGAGAAGAAACACAGCCCAACCCCCGCGTTTCTCCCATGCCCAGCTCCCTGAACACCAGGATCCATCTAACTATTTTATATCTGATAGTGACAAGGGAGATATCATTGTAAAAACTTGACTTCAAGATCAAAGTTGAGCTCTTGTCCCAATCCATTTTTTTGTTGCAATAAGAAAATAACTGCAGTTGGGTACTTCCTCAAGAAAAGAGACTTGCCTACCTCATTGTTCTAGGAGTTGAAGGAGATGGCTTTGGCATCTGCTCAGAGCTGGTGAAGGCCCATGGCGCATCTGCCACAGTGGCAAAGGATGTGCAAGAATGGTCAGTAGGAGGCAGAAGAAGGTTCAGGGTGATGCCAGGATCTCATAAAAACCTGCTCTTCATTACTTTTAATTTTTTAGTTGGAATACAAAGTACCGGGTTTCACTATGACATCTGCATAGTGCAGTATATCATTTCACTTTGTTCACATTCAGCATCCACAACCTCCCTTCTTCTCACTGGACCCACTAGATTCCAGATACGAGAGAAAACACGTGATATTTTATCCTTGTTTCCTCCCCCATTACTATGTCTTAATCCCATCTCGTCCTTCTCTTTAGACTCTTTCATAGTCCTCTTTCTACTTTTCTGTCACACACACACACACACACACACACACACATACACACACACACACACTATCTAGATTCTTCCTTACCTATCTTTCTGATTCTGGATTACTTTGCTTAGCATAATGGCCTATATTTCTACCCAGTTTTCTGCAAGTGACATATTTTATTTTTCTTTTAGGTTGAATAAAACTCCATTGTATATGTATCAGGTTTTTATCCATTTGTCTGTCAATGGGCTCAGGCTGGCTCCATATCCTAGCAACTGTGAATAGTTCAGCAACTGACAAGGATGTGCAAACCTCTCTGTGGTCTTCTCACCTAGATAGCTACATCTATCTATCATCTATCTATCTATCTATCTATCTATCTATCTATCTATCTATCATCTGTCTATCATCTATCATCATTATATATCATCTATCTAGCTATCTATCATCTGTGTATCTATCAGTCTATCATCTATGTCTATCATTTATCATTGTTCTATCTATCTATCTATCTATCTATCTATCTATCTATCTATCTATCTATCTTATATCATCTGTCTCTCAGTCTGTCTGTCTAATCTAATCTCCAGGGAATAGAGTTAGATCAGATGGCAGCTCTGTGTTTAGTGTCTTGAGGAACCTCAACACCAACTCCCAAGTGTCTGCCCCAGCTTGCATTCTCAGCAGCAGTGTGGATTGGCTCTCCTCTTTCCCTAGAATCTACATCAGCATTCATAATAACTCCCTTTTGTGGGAAGTAAACTGGTACTGGGAGACTGTTCTATCCTTTCAAGTGAAGACCCTCCAATGACCTTCCTCTGAACCCCTCCTCATCACAGGTCCAGCACTCCAACATTGCCATGCTGGGGACCACACCTTTAGCACAGAAACCTTTGGGAATGAACTGTATCCTAATTCTGGATGCTTGACCTTGAGAATCCCCTGCATCTCTGCCAAACAGAACTTGAGATAGAAGTAGGGTTGAGATTTGTGCCCTGAACCACCTCAGGAGGGCCCCTCTCCATGTGTAATGGGATGGGGCCCCCTCTTACCTGTCTAGACTCCCCTGAGGGAAAATCTGCCCGGAGTATGTGGCTTGGGCTTAGTTCAGGGCTGAGAGAGGCCAGAGTGAAGAGTTGGGGGTGAGGTGGAGACTAAACCAGTAGCCAGGCAAGAGTGTGAACAAGCCTCTGGGTTAGGCAGGAAGAGATGGAATCAGGAGAGCCTGGCAGAGAAGTGGGTACCAGGCCGAACCCAAGATGTGAGGCTGAGGTTCCAGAAAGTGCCTGAGTGCCACTTCCCACAGTCCAGGAAGGAAGGAGTGGTGATCTGGGACAGGACTCTTTCTTCACTGGTCTAAACCCAAGAAGGAAAAGGTATCTGGGCAGTCACCCCCCCACCCCACCCCATTCCTTCCTTTACAGAATTTTTTGAAAAGTCAACATTGCAATTGGAGAAGCTCTTGCAAAGAAAGATTGCACTGGGTCTTCAGATGGCTCAGTGAGTAAAAGCGCTTGCTGTGAAGCCCGACCACCTGAGTTCAAGCCCCAGAACCTATGTAAAGATAGGAGAGAACTGACTCCACAAAGGTGTTCTCTGACTTCCACACATGTACACACACACACACACACACAGACACACACACACACACAGACACACACACACACACATAAAATGTAGAAAGAAAGCTTGGGAGGTATTTTTCTTTTTTGTGGATTTTTTTGGTCTTTTTTTATTATATATATTTTTTGTACAAGAAGGAGGTAGTTTTCTTCGGTTCCTGGAGATACCATGCATTTTCCAAGATGCATGGTTGCTATGGTAACATCTTTATCAGTTCTTATCTTTTCCCTTACAATTAACTTCAGCGTTGCAGAGGTTAGCTTGGAACATGTGATCACATAGGCAGAAAGGATTGAAATGCAGACAAGACACATGGTTATGGCTATATCTGTATTAAGGGGTGTTTTGCTTAGTTTTATTAAATGTTGGAAGGCTGTTGGTGGAAAGTTGGAGGAGCAGGTGGAAGGAAGGAGGGCAGCCGAGGTCGTAGGACAGCAGAGAGCAGATTTCTCCTGTGGAGAACATGTGGCTGGGTGTCTGCAGGTGGCAAGGGTTATGCTTTGTGAAGTGATCTGAGGAGAGAGAAGCAGAAAGTTTGTGCTGCCTTGAAAAACTGGAGATTAATTCTGGCATCATCAGATGGGAGAAAATTCAGTTATTATTACCAAGATCTACGAGAAATTTATTGGGTACCATGTAAGGCATCATCTGTTCAAAATAATGCATCATCTCTTCAAAAATAACCCAATACAATAGATACTGTTATTCCCATTTTATAGATGGGGAAACCGAGGAGGAAGTTGGCAAAACACTCTTCCTGATGTGATGCATCAGAAGGAATGAAGAACAATAATTTACAGCAGATCTCACTGGCACAAAGGGGATCTGTCCAGTACCCTGCATGTGGTGACTGCAGAGGCCTGCCCAGGCTGATAAAATGTCTCTGGAAGCCAGTGTGCATCACATGACCAAGTGCTGAGCACTGGGGAAGGCCATCGGGCCATGGTTCCACCAGTGAGCAAGCAGGGGACAGGGTTGCTGCCTCCATCAGCAGAGTGGGTGGAAAATCCTTCCCGTATTGGATTCCTTTTCTCTCACTGGGTAATGGCAATGTTAGGGCAAGTTGACCCTCAGCCTAGTGGGGCTCTGGTTGGTCCATGGCTAGCCAGTCAGGGAAGGTATATTTTCCCATTTGTCTATGGTTGGCTCAGAGATAGGAAGATCAAAGACAGTTCAGGCCAATGAGATTCAAGGAGAGATTTAGTAGTGAGGCTTCTGCGATGGATCTGCATATGCCTTGATGTGAACTGGAATGCAGCCTTGCTGGGCGGTGGCCATCATTTTCATTTCATAGCAGAAGAAATGATGTTTAAGGAGGAAACAGAGATGTGTCTCAGGTGTCTACCAGGGCCCAGTGCCATCTGGAGTTTCCGTGAATGTAACTGGCCCAGGTTATTAGAGTTTGAATGTTCAGACTGAGCCTCTTGCGCTTCCCCTGTGCCTGTCTGTGTGTAGCCTGGCTCTGGGCTACGCATTTCTCTTCCCCTCTTGGGGGAAGATTGATACTTTTGGAAACCAGCTATGTTTTTTTTTTGTTTGTTTGTTTTGTTTTTGAGACAGGGTCTCCCTGTTGCCCCAGCTGGCCTGAAATGCTCTGTGTAGACCAAGCTGGCCTTGAATTCACAGAGAGCTTCCTGTCTCTGCCTTTTGAGTCCTGGGATTAAAGGCGTGGGCCACTGCACTGGGCACCAGCTGATTTTTATTTGAGAACTTGGATTTTCATCATTGGAATAAAAGGGGCCAGAAGGGATAACCACAGCTAATGGTTATGGTGTACTAACCATGTGCTAAGCCCTGTTCTGAGGGATGGTGGTCTGGGTCATTTACTCCTCACCGTCATCAGCTGCCTCTGGAAGCTCTACATCACAAGGAGACTTACATGAGGAGACTCACACACAGAGGTTAAGAAATTAGACTGAGTTGCCCAGCGTGGTGGCGCATGCCTTTAATCCTAGTACTTGGGAGGCAGAGGCAGGTGGATCTTTGTGAATTCAAGGCCAGCCTGGTCTACAGAGTGAGTTCCAGGACAGCTGGGGCTACAGGGAGACCCTGCCTTGAAAAGTCCGGAAAAAAAAAGAAATTAGATTGAGTTTACATAGTGAGTAGGCAGTAAGATTCAAGTCAGACCAGCTGACTCCTGTAACATGATTTTATCTATTTACTCTTCTACCAGAATCCATGCCTGGGGTGAGATGGTCAGATTGACAGCAGGCCAGGATGGGAGCAGAGCAGGTGCCTGAGGGCAGCAGGTGCCTGAGGGAGGGCAGCAGATGCCTGGGTGAGAGCAGCAGGTGCCTGAGGGCAGCAGGCACAAGTGGGAAGTTTCCTCTCATCCACAGGACTGGACCGAGATCTAGGAAGTGCCTCAAGCGTTTCTCTACTCCAGGCTACAGGGCAGGGACAGGTAGGTTCAGGTCCAGAGACTGTCCTGGAGCAGCCTGGGAGCTGGAACCACACCCACAGGGCTTTGTTATCATCTAGCTCTGTCCCTGACTACTCTGCATGACCCTCCAACATGTTGCCTAGTGGTCATCTGTAGATCAATCTGTCAGAACAGCACTTAGCGAGCCTGGAGACTTCCAAGTCCCAGGCAACCCCATCAATGTGGTCATCCTCTATCTGTGACTCAAGGCCTATCATACCTGTGTAGCCCCGGGCAAGGGATGGGGGGGTCTTGAAATACAGAGGTGGGGGTGACTGTGTACCCCAATCCTGTATTTGGTAGGAATAGGAGAGTGCTAAAGTATTCTGTCTTCTGAGGGTTGAAAGTCAAGTTCTGTGCTTCTACCATTATAGGTCATGGGAGATCAGGCAAAGGGGTGGTCACAAGGATGAGGGCCAAGAAGACTCTTGAAGAAATTAAGATATGGCCTGGCTCTGGAGGCCAGAGTTGAATTTGCCTCAAGGAAGAAGGAGGCAGGAAAGAGAATGGATAGAGAGGGGAGTGGTTCAGCTGTGCAGGAGCATAGACCAGAAGGACCCTTCAGTAGCTGCATGGGTGTGGTGCCAAGATTCTGCACCTCTTATGTCTGGGTAAGTCAAGAAATGTGGGTGTGGATCAGTCAGATCTGAGTATGGTAGTGTTAACTGTGAACCTGACAGACTGAGAATCACTGAGAGATAGTCCTTGGGGCACGCCCATGGGGGATTGTCTTGATTACATTAGTTGATGGAAGGTCCATCTGAATTATGGGCAGGACCTGGGCTGTGTGAGTAGAGAAAGCAAGCCGAGCACTGGTGTGAACACATTCTTTGCTCCCTTCTTCTGCTTCTGGATGTAACATGAACAGGTGCTTCAAGTTCCTGCCACTGTGACTTTCTCACTGTGATGGATTATAACCTGGGACTGTGAACTAAACAAACTCTTTTGCCTGTAAGTGGTTTTGGTCAGAGTATTTTATCACAACAATAGGAAAAGAAACTAAGAGGGAAACTGGTGCCAAGAAGTGGAGTGGTTGCTGTGATAAACCTGACCCTGTGGTTCTTAGGCCTTTGGAACTGTCTTGTGGCTGGAATGCAGATGAGTTTGGTACTTTGGGATAGAAAAGTCATGGAATGATGGAACAGAGCTTGGGAATCAGTAATGCTGAGAGATGTAAGGACAGTACAGGCCCGGCTCACGAGGCTTCAGAGGGGAGCGACAACTCTATTAGGAGCTGTACTAGGGGCCATTCATGTGAATTTTGGCCAAGATTATGGATTTATTCTACCCATGCTCTGAGAGCCCAAGTGAAGTTGAATAGAACTAATTTGTTCTATTCAACTATTGAACTATATAGGACTAATTTGTTCAGCAAAGGAATTTTCAGGACAACATTCAGGCTGGTGCTGAGAAAGCAGCTATAATTGTTAAAAAGGCCAGGACCACTGTAAAGAACACTTCTGAATGTATTGGGACAATAGTAAAAATGTCCTAGGGGTAAAATTCCATCTGTTGGGAGCTCTATCTTGTGAAGATTCAGATTCTTTGAAGGGTTTCTCTACTCCTCCAAAGGAATTGTCTAGAAAAGTGTTTCCTCAGGGTCAGCACACAGAAGCTGGTAGAGCTGTGGACCAAGGTGGGGGCTGCATCCTGAGCCGGTGGCAGGACGTGGTAGCATCGCCTCTGCGGTACTGGTTAGAGGCATGGAAGATGCAGGATCGAGGGATCATGGAGCCCTGCTCTGTGCTTGCATAGAGCAGCAGGTGATGTGTGGCAGTGTTAGAGTTCTTACAAGGAGGCTTTGAGAGACCACTATATGGAGGTGTGAAGGTGAAGCCCAAGTTATAGTGGAGACTCCAGGATGTTGCAGATGCCAGAACTATGGGATGTCTGCCAGGGAGAGCTGTGGGCATTGAATGCAGCTAGCCTAGGAGAGATGTGGAAGCACAATTCCAGATACTGTGAAAGACGTACTGGAATGTGGTAAAGTGCCTTTTCCAGTGGACTCACAACTGACTGTAGTCTACCCAGCCATCACTACACTTATGTGGTGAGAGACCTACAGAAACAGGCTCAAGAGATGTGAGAGAAAGATGCTCAAGGCCTGAAACCTGTGTCTGCGGACCAGATTATCAGCAATAAACACTACTCGGCTGCCAAATATCCTGCCCCACAATCCTATCATCACACAGCATGTGGTTGAGAGAGACTCTCACACATGAGTTCAAATCGCAGGTATGCAAATCACTTGTTGATGACATGGGTATGTTCTGTTGCTTCTCAGAGTCACTCCCTTGCCTTTAAGATGAAGCTAATATGAGATTCTTATATCTAGGTAGCCATGCACAGAATGGCATTGAACACCATGCCTGTTCCTTGATAGATTCATGAGGAAGCTCATGAAAGGAAACATGGACTTCACAATCAAGCATGCTTGGACTCAAAGCTTCCTGCTGTGACTGTGGCTAAATACCAAGACCCATGTTCAGTTTTGTCATCCGTAAGATAAAATCATAGAGTGCCCCAATTAAAATAGGAAAATGCTGTGTGAAAGCAAATGGAATGCGGGCTGTGTGGAAGGCGCTAGAAGAAACCACCCACGCTGCTGCTTCGGATGCAAGCTATTAGAACTGTTAACTTGGAATTTCAGGATGCTTACTAACTGGGAAATGCTCATAGCACTGTACCAAGTTGGTTGGTGTACATTACAAAATACAGGTCTGTACCCTTGCCGTGGCCCTTTCACACTGTCTGTCCCACCGGCCTCCCCAACAGTACAGAGCACTGGCTGTGGTGACCCCATGCTCCAGGACCTGCTGGATGGTCAGAAGTCTTGCCTGTCCTTTGTCAAGCATTTGCTTCTTTAGTGCATGCAGGCAGAGGTTGACATTGAGAACACACTGGAGGACTCCCACTAACAGAATTCAGCCTAAAAAACCTGGCAGAAGTCTGTAGAGATAGCCCTGTGGCTAAGAGTACTGGCTGCTATTGCAGAATATGCAGGTTCAGATCCCAGAACCCATATGGCAGCTAAGGACTGTTTGTAACTCCAGTTCCAAGGGATCCAATGCCCTCTTCTGACCTCTGTGGGCATTGTACAATGTGGGCGCCCTTACATACAAGCAGATAATATGCTCATGGACATAACTAAAAATAATAAATAAAATATTTTTTTGAAAAAAACATGGTGGGTGGGTCCACAATCTTTGGGCCCAGCAACTGCAAGTTGGGCCAAGGCTGACTGACTATTTCTTGGGGGCAAATATGGCTTCAGCCTTACCTGAACTGGGCAGTGGAGAATCTATGGTGTTCCCAACACTTCCAGCAATGCCCCATTATGCATGATAACTCATGGATGGGCCCACATCCACAGAACAGCTCACGTCTCCATTGAGCGCAATGCCTTGCTGTGTGTTTGAGCTAACTTCTCCAGCACCGATGTCCTGCCTTCTTTTCCAATGGCTCCTGGAAGCTCACAGCACCAAGGGAAGAAAGGAAAGTGCTCTGATTCTTCGCACTTGGCAGCTGGGCATGTTGGCAATCGTGCTTGGGAGGAAATTAAAAGTGAAGTCTTTGGTATTTGGGGAAAAACTATTTGCTTTTGATGGCAAAGAAAACTCTGAGCTTGTGGGTGTCACCCTGTTAACGTCATAGACTTTTTTTGATGCATGGAGAAAAGGGGTAAAGAATACTTACACAGCACTTCTGACATGGCAGGGTCAAGAAGGTACGTGCAGACTGTCTACACAGCACCAATTTGCCTTTGATGTTGTTATTGTAATGAACTTGAGCATTTTTATGGGGCCTGGGAATGCCAAGATCACAGACTTGATTTCTAAACTAGGAATTCCTAGAACTGTTGGTGGATAATCAGTCCCCAGGTGCCCCTGCCTTGTTTTTTCTCCCAGCCTGGCGCAGATAGGCTGGCTCTCTGAGCTTTAGGCACTTGGGAGGGTCTCATAGAGTGGGTGGGCTCAGGGCCAGACTCCTTGGTGCTGTTTCAAAACTCGGCACAGTTGTAAGTCCTAGAGTGCCAGCATCTCCATGACTGGTTCCAGGTGCAGCTGGGCCACATTGCCAGTTGTCACTTGATATCCAGCAGACTTCTTCAGTTCTTCCTGGCTGTGGTCCTTGCACAGAGCTCTGTGATCTCACCTAGTGCCGTGTGTTGTAATAATTGAAACAAGAATTGTAACTCTTGGAAAGGTTGCTGCGCACTGCTGTCTCCTCGACCAGACAATTGCTGAGAGCAGGACACACGGTGGGGCATCTCTCCATGCAGAACATCCCAGGTGAGAGGACAGTCTCGGCAACAGTATGCTGAATGACCAGACCGAAGGAATGAACCCACACTTTTCTCTGTGCCATGAGGGATATTAAGTTCCAGGATTCTGGAGGCTCCTACAGTGAACTTCTAGTAGGTCATGATAATGTCAGTAGAAAGCCCCCCTTAAAAAAAATCACATCTGGGGGCTGGAGAGATGGCTCAGCAGTTAAAGGTAGTGGCTACTCTTGCAGAGGACCTGGGTTCAGTTCCCAGTACTCAGAGGAAGTCGAACAACTGTCCATAACTCCATTTTCGGGAGAGCTGATGCCCTCTTCTGGCCTCCGTAGGCATTGCATGCATGTGGTACACCTACATACATGCAGGCAGAACACGCATACACATAAAAAAAGATCACATCTGGAGACTTCCAAGTAAGTTGGGAGACTAGAAGCCACACCAGAAGGACTGGGTGATTATAGTTTGGGGAATGGAACAGGAGTATTTATCACTCCATCAGATACTTCTCCAGTCCTGGAATTGCTAGATCAACCTCCGAACAAACTTCTCTGACCATGGAACCCAGGAACTTTCTCTTCCATCAGCCTTGACTCATTTCTGTGAACTGTAACCAAAAGAGATGTGGTAGCTGTGTTTTAGCCCAGGCAAACTTGGCTAAAGACTCCTACCAGGAAATCTACAAAAGTAGGGCCAGTAGGGATTTCTTAGAAGGGGTTCCCAGGGACTGCTGCCAGGGCCACCCTCAGCACCCCAACAGTGAAAGGTGAAGCTATGGGAGCCAAGCCCAAGCTGTAAACAGTGCTTCCAGGCACTGCAAGGCCACCTGCCATGTGCCCGTGGGAAGACAGAAATGGCAGCTAGACAAAGATTGATTGGCTCTCTACAGCTCACAGAACAGTCAAGAAAACTCCCCTCCCAGGGCGATCTGGGAGTCCACAAGAGAAGACTGGGACTGATTAAAATGGGCAGGGCTAGTGCAATAGTGGCAGCCTGATAAATGTACACTCAGAAAGAAAAAAAAAATCCCAATTCGATCTATGGCCCACTCCCTGGTGGGGTATGACACACAGCTGACACTGTAGCCTTAATGCCTCCTAATGCCAGGGGCTTTATTGATCACATTAGAAAGCTATTGGCATCCCTTTGTCAAAGAGTTATAATGCCCCGACTAAGATATTATCCAAGCACATGTGTCTGTGCCCATAGAGTAACTTGTAATAATCTTTAATGTTTGTTACTATTTGTGTTTTATTACTAGAATTAAAAAGAGATTCTTAAACAACCCACCAGTCCTTTGCAAACAGAACTTGGACAGTCCCAAGAGTTTGATGTACCACCACAGGAAAAAAAACAAACAAACCAAAAAACTGGATCTTCTCTCACTCTCTCTCACCCCCTGACCCAAAGAGGGGTGAATTGAGAGATCACAGCAAAATGGACTGGATTTTTCTTTTCTTTTTTTTCTTCTTTTTTCTTTTTTATCTGATCAACATGTTTGTGTAACCAAACCTTTTCCACTGGACTTGGGGACCCTGGGTTGTACAAAAACTGAATTCAGATGTTAAGTAATTGGGTCTATAGGAACACTCCTTATATTTATTGCATATGCATACTTGCTGGTCAAATAAAAATAAATTAAAAAGAAGAAAAAAAAACACAGGGCCAAGGAGAAGTATCAGTGGGTCCACCAAGGAGGCAGAGTAACGCTCAGGTCAGTGACCTCGTCTGCTTGTGTCCCTGCCCAGCTTTCCTTCCCCACTATAGCTACTGCTCACCTGCTAGTGATTCCATTATTAAATCTCCACCCGGCTGGCCTCCCTCTGCTACAGCCATCTCTTATCTCTGTAGTACAGTGGCACACAGTAGGAGACTCGCACAGTCCCCTACGGTTTGTGCCTTTTACCCTTTTATGTTCCTTTTGTTCTCTTCTTCCTTTCTTGTTTCCTGATCTTCCCCTCTTTCCACTACATCTCCCAAGGTCCATAAACTGACCTGGCCTACAACACACACACATACACACACACACACACACACACACACACACACACACACACATATATATATATATCTTGTCTTAAAAAGACCATATATATATGTATATATATACATATATATATGGTCTTTTTAAGACAAGATCTCCTTTTTTGGTCCCAGCTGTCTTGGAGCTCACTATGTAGACCAGGCTGGCCTTGAACTCACAGAGATCCACCTGCCCCTGCCTCCCAGGTGCTAGGATTACAGTCGTGCTCCACCACGCCCAGCCAGTTTACAGTATTTTCGCCCCTCTCTTCTTAGCCTACATTGACCAGCCCCACCACCACATATCCACCCTATTTTTCCTTTGCTTTCATTGTTCCTGTTCCTCTGTATGTCCCTCTCTTCTACTTCCCATGAAACAACCTAATCCTTATTCCTTGTCTCACTGTGATGGCTGACACCTTTTCCTTTCCACTCATACTAACATTAGTGTGTGTAGTGCTCTCCAGGTCCCTTTAGTCCCTAAACCAATTGGTACTTAACAAGTGTCTGTTTTGTAGTCACCTGCTACTCTATCATAGAGTGGGCTAACTATGGCTAATGATTGTTGCTCCAGACTGTGCTCAACCCACAGAAGCAGACTGGAGATAGAGCTTGGTGCCGGGAACACCAGTCTAATAGATGAAAACATCACCACAACTCTACTACAACCTAGACTGCCCTGAACACTGCAAACATATTCCCTGAGAGAAGAGAAGGAGCATGAATTAAAAGAAGAGCAGCAACAACAAAAATCTTTAAATTTTTAAAAATTTATTTATTATTTTTTATGTGTATGAGTATACTGTCTGCATGTAGGTTAGTGCACCCATGTTGTGCAATGCCACAGTGGTCAGAAGAGGGCATTGGATTCCCCTGGAACTGGAGTTAAAGATGGTTCTTAGCCACCATGTGGGTGCTGGGAATCTAACCTAGGTCCTCTGCAGGAGCATTCAGAGCCCCTAACTGCTGAGCCATCTCTCCAGCCCAAACAACAAAAATCTTTTATATATTTTTTAATATATATTTTGTACAAGATTATCAAATCTAGACCTGTGTCCCCCACCCTATCCTCCCACCCTACCAGAGCTCATGTATTCTGCCAAACATGCTTTTCATCTCTTTCTCAGTCTTTCTTGATATTCTCCATGTGGAAGTTGACTGTTTTGAGCAGAAGTTCACTGTTTCAGTCAGTTCTTTGATACAGTCCTTTCACAACAAAAATCTTAACCAGTGATCTCACTGCAGATGGGGAGGATCCTAGTACAAAAACAGAAGTAACATGCAAAACCAAGATGGCTTGTCTCTTCCAAACATGACCAATCCCACAGTAATGGTCCCTAATCAAAATGACTTGGATCAAATTCCAAACGTGGAATTCAAAAGAATGATTATAAATATAGTAAAACAATTCAAAGAGGGCTTGAATATTTTCCAAGAGAAACAGACAGCTGAATGAGATGGGAAAGTCAGTTCATGGCATGAAAATAGAATTTTTTTATTTTTTTATTTTTTTGTATGTGTATGAATGTACTATCTGCATGCAGGTTTGTGCACCCGTGTCATGCAATGCCATGGAGGTCAGAAGAGGGTGTCGGATTCTCCTGGAACTGGAGTTAAAGACGGTTCTCAGCTGCCATGTGGGTGCTGGGGATCGAACCCAGGTCCTCTGCAAGAGCAGTCGGTGCTCTTAACCACTAGGCTATCTCTCCAGCCCCCGCAAACAAAATATCTTTACAAAATCATAGAAGCAAATTTTCCAAATCTGGGGAAAGAGAAGCCCATCCATGTACAAGAGGCACATGGAACAGAAAACATACAGGACCAGAAAAGAAGCCCTTGGACATAGTTAAAACAACGAATAAGCTGGACAAAGGAAGTAAATTAATAGCTGCAGGAGAAAGGGCCAAGTCACATGCAAAGGCAGGCCATCAAAATAACTGTTGACTTTCAACCCAACCATGAAAGCAAGAAGGGCTTAGACTGATGTCTTTCAAATTCTGTAAGATCACAATTGCCAAAGCAGTCTAACATATGTGGCAGAACTATTTGTCATAGTTGAAGGTGAAAGAAAAAGTTTCCATGATGAAAACAGGCTAAAGGAATTATGTCCAGTAAGCTACAAAAAGATACTGGAAGGAATTCTTCACTCTGAATAAGAAAAACACACTCAAGAAACCACAGGATAAAAAATATAAATATAAATGATGCTAAGACACTCATTTAAATAAAAGAGGACTAAAGAATTCCTAACAACAAAAATCAACAAGATAATGGGGAGTGATATATTTTATATTCAATAATAACTCAGAATATCAATGGCCCAAATTCACACATCGGAAGACAGACTAGCAGACTGGATTTGAAGACAGAACCCTTACGATGCTGCCAAAAGAGATGACAGGGTTACTTCATATCAATCAAAGGAATAATCCATCAAGATGAAATTACAATCTTAAATGTATATTCACCAAATATTGACTCATCCTGTTTCATAAAGCAAACTCTAACAGATCTAAAATCACAGGTAACCCTGACACAGTAATGGTGGGTGGTGTCAGTACTCCATTCTCACCATTAGATAGATCACCTGTGCAAAAAGTATGAACAAGGAATTCTGGAATTAAATGACATCATAGATCAAATGGACCTAACAGACATCAATAGAACATTCCACTCAAAGAACAAATAATACATATTCTTCTCAGCAACTCATGGAACCTTCTATAAAACAGATCATATATTAGGACACAAAGCAAATCTCAACAAATATAGGAAAATCGAAACAATATACTGTATTCCCTAATATCACAATTGGATAAATCTAGAAATAAAAGACAAAAGAAACTACAGAAAAAATGCAAAGTCATGGAGATTAAACAGCACACTACTGAATGATGAATAGATTGTTGAAGACATCAAGGAAAACATAAAAAATCCTAGTTAATTGAAAATGAAAACACAGTAGACCTAAAGCTATGGGATACAGCAAAGGCAGTCCTAACAGGGATGTTTATAGCTCTAAGTGTCTATGTCTACATTTAAAAACCAGAGCTTCCGGGGGGCGTGGTGGCACACGCCTTTAATCCTAGCACTTGGGAGGCAGAGGCAGGTGGATCTTTGTGAGTGCAAGGCCAGCCTGGTCTACAGAGTGAGTTCCAGGACAGCTGGGACTACAGGGAGACCCTGTCTCGAAAAGTCCACCCCCCCAAAGAAAACCAGAGCTATCTCAAATAAACACCCTGGTGATGTACCCTAAGGCTTTGGGAAAACAAAAGCAAATTAATCCCCAAAGCGGCAGATGGAGGGAAATCATAAAGATCAGAACAGATGTCGACAAAATGGATATTTTTTAAAAAATTAAGAAAAATCAATGAAACAAAGAGTTGATTCCTTAAAAAGATAAGCAAAATAGACAATGCCTTAGCCAAATTCATCAAAACAAAAAGATTCAAAATAATAAAATTAGAGATGAAAAAGGAAACATTACAACAGACACTGAAGAAACAGAGGATCATGATGACATACATTATATTTTACTAAATTGGAAAATCTAAGAGGAATGGATAAGTTTCTATATGTACATGACTTCTCAAAGTTAAATCAACATGAGAGAAATAATTTAAACAGATTTATAACTACCAGTGAGTTAGAAGCAGTATTTAAAAATCTCCAAACTAGAAAAAGCCCAGGGCCAGATAGATTCAACACAGAATTCCGTCAGATCTTCAAAGAACTAACACTAATACTACTCAAATTATTCCACAAAACATAAAAGGAAGAAACACTGTAAACTCTTTTTATGAAGCCAGAATTAACCTGACACCAAAACCAGATCAATAAACAAACACACATACTACCACCACCACCACCACCACCACCACCACCACCACCAAACAACAAAATAATTATAGGCCAGTTTCACTGATGACTAGATGCAAAAATTCTTTTTCTTTTTTTTTGTCTTTTCGAGACAGGGTCTCCCTGTAGCCCCAGCTGTTCTGGAACTCGCTCTGTAGACCAGGCTGGCCTTGAACTCACAAAGATCCACCTGCCTCTGCCTCCCAAGTGCTAGGATTAAAGGTGTGGGCCAGCACGCCCGGCGATGCAAAAATTCTTAATAGAATTCTTGCAAACCAAATTCAAGATCATTTACTGTGATCAAGTTGGCTTCACTCCAGGGATTGGGATATATATATATAATTTACCACATAAATGAACTCAAGGACAGAAGTCTTATGATCATATGATCATGTAAATCGACCCAGAAAAAGCCTTTGACAAAAATCCAACATGCCTTCATGAAAAGAACTCTAGGGAGACTAGGGGCGAAGGGAGAATAGAGAATAGTTCAACCTAATAAAGCCTATAATGACAAATCAGTGCTCATCCTCAAGCTAAATGAGAAAAGCTCAAAAGAATTCCCATTCAAATCAGGAAAAAGACAAGGGCAGCCACTTTCATCATTCCTATTCAGTATAGTACTTGAAGTCATAGCTACAGCAATAAGACAAGAGAAGGAAATAAAGAGTATACACTCACACACAAGAATAAAAATAATTAGTTACTAAAGGGAAATTACTTTGATATTTCATCTTATATAAGTCAGAATGTCTGCAATTAAGAAAACAAAAGATGACAAATGCTGGCAATGATGTGGGGAATTGGAAGCTCTCACACATTGTTGGTGGGAATGCAAACTGGTGCAGCTACTGTGGAAATCAGTGTGGCAGTTCCTTAAAAAACTAGACATAGATCTACCATATGAGCCAACTGTACCACTCCTGGGCACATACTCAAAGGACTCTCTTTCCTACCACAGAGACACATGCTCATCCATATTTATCACTGCTCTCTTCACAATAGCTGCAACACGGAAACAGCCTAGATTCCATCAACTGATAATTGGATAATGAAAATGTGGTACCTATACACAATAGAATTTTATTCCATTGCAAAAAAAGATGAAATTATGGAATTTGGAGGTGAATATACAGACCTGGAAAACATACTGAGTGAGGTAACACAGACCCAGAAAGACAATTGTCACAGGTTCTTGCTCATCACTCATATATAGATCCTAGTGTCAAATATTCGTATTTGTGTGTTTAACAATTAGTACCTGTAGAGTTCAGGAGATTAGAAAGGGGTCTTTAATGGAAAGTAGGGAGAAAGATCTTAAGGGACAGAGTATAGTACCACACAGATGATATGAGGGGGGAAAGGGAAATAATGAGGAGGGAGATTTAAGTGGGCAGAGGGATAGGAGATTAGGGCAGAGAAGGGGGTAGGGGAGGGATAACTATCTGTAAGGATGTTTGAAAAAGCCACATGAAACACACACACACACACACACACACACACACACACACTTAATTAGAATTTCTCTACACAAGGGATATACTCATCCCCAAAGCAATAGATTATCAAATAAAAATCCCAGTATCCAGGGTGGGATACCTCCCCTCAAGGTGTTGGTCAGGCTGCCACAGAGACCCCTCCCTGAAGAATACAGGCTATTGACATTGCTCACCAGAATTTGATGGTAAGACCTCTTACTGAAGACTCTACATACATGGATCATAGAACATGAAGAAATCAGGTTGGTGCTGACCAGGAGGTGTCCTCCCTGCTAGTTAGCTGTCACAGTAAGGAGGGTGCTATGCAGGCTGCTTAGAGGAAAAAGTCATCAACAGTCTTGCCCAACTGTGAACCCTGCGAACTGCAGTAATGACCAATGTGATAAGATACACCCATGGGTGCAGTAGTGGCATGAATTGTTATGGGGGTAACCAATTGTTTTCAGATTGGATTTAAGGCCCACTCCACTGGAGGAAACACATGCCTCGTACTGCAAATCTGGCCAAGAACCTATGAATCTCATAATATCAAAACATGGTACCAAACTGCCCTCTAAATTCACATCTCCCTTGCCTGTAGATTAGTGCAGCTTTCAGACCTCATGAGAGAAGTTTCTTTGTACAGTGGATGGTGGTTCATACATACACTCACAACTGGTCAAAGGGTAGAGAATCAGTGATTGTGGAGTGCCCAGCCACAAATGAGACACCTATATTCCATTCCCTCTCTCCAAGGCTCAGGGACCAGCATGGAAAAGAGACTAAAAAGACTGTATGACCTGGATGTTGGGAGGACTCAAGCAAAACAGGGTCTCGTTGACACGACAGGAGCTCTATCCTCATAAACTCACAGCAGCTGTGGTTGCCTGCACAGGATCAAGCCAGTCAATATTATAGAATAGAGCAAGGAGTGACTCATGAGCCCTGACCCCTAGTTGAGGAGCTATTGAGAGTTCATGGCTTTTGAGGGAGGAAGGGTCAATTTCTTTAAGGGTCTGGCCCCTGGCCCCTGACCACAAGGTACCTGAGGAAACCGACTAGGCTTGGCACTATTGAGGGATAGAAGCAGAGGGGTAGGGAGAGCAATCTGAGACTATGAGGTTCCAGAAGGATTCCTAAGATGATGATGATCTTGGAAGAGAAGATGATGGTCTTCCTGTTGGCTCTGAGACCTGGCCAAATGGCTTAAACCTGTGGGGTCCCAGGAAAGTTCTTAAATCTCTTTTCTGGCTTCTTAGACCAAGGGATAATTCATGAATTCACCTTCCAGTTATGTGAGCACTCATCAAACCAAATGATACTGATCACCTTCAATGTACCAGGATGTGGCAACAGGACAGATGTAGTATCTTGTCCTCAAGAGCACTTAAGTTAGTTGGGAGAAAATGGACACTGAACACATACATCTATTTTGATGCTCTGAGTCCTGAAGAGAAGTGTGACAGGGAAAAGCAGAAATATTAGTGTTGGTTTAGACACTGTGGAGGGGAAGGGGTAGGGTGCCTTGAGGGGGGTACTGGAGAACACAGACTAGAAGGAGGGGCTCTGATGTCTATGATGTTTATTTGTTGGATACAAAGAGACTGAGTTCAAGTCTAAGTTCACTGCACTGGTTCCCAGCACTGAGCAAAGACATTCTCTGTGCAAATTTAGTCTCATGCTACATAATGACATTTGCCCAAGGATGGACTGCATGAACCATAACCACACTATGAGACCATGTAACAGTGGTCCTATTAGATTATGATGGAGGTGGAGAAGTCCTGTCACCTACTGGTATAACAGCCACATCATCTGATCACAATGCATTCCTAATGAGTTTGTGGTGATTGTGGTATAAACAAACGAAGGGTGCTCGCAGCCATATAAAGTATAGCACATGCAATTGCATATAGCACACAATACTTGATAATCACCATAGTGACCATGTTGCTTGTTTATATATTTTTATCTTTATTGAATTTTAGAGTGTGGCCTTCTACTTATATAAAAAGAAATTTTACTGGAAGGCAGCATTATACTGGCAGCACAGTCATAGGTCTTATGTTTAGCATGTCTTTTGCTTATATAATTTTCACATGTACTTGATTTAATCTTGTGTGGTTTTGTGCATCATGACCCTAGGAGCTATAGTTATACCTCATATAAGCCGCATAGCTGAGATGCAGGCTGCCCCATCTGGGCTGTGTTTGTACAATGAAATCACCTAATGACACATTTTCTAGAATGTACTCTTGGTTAATCACCGCATGATTGCAATTCTTTCAGCAGAGCTGAATAGGGGGCTTTGACAGATAAGCATGCTTGGAATTCACAGTGAGGAATCATACCACTTCTCCCAAGGAGTTGCTCACCTCTTACAGCAGAGAGAGCGCTCTCTCAGGCTGTGCTGAAGGTTGAAGCTCTCACCACATGCTCACATGCTTGAGGCAGCCCTGGTGACATCAAAAGCACTCTACCATGAGCTTATCTCCATACCATCTGCCCACCTGTAAGTGTTGAGTCTCACAAACAGTAGTTGTTAGCCAGTGACCAAGGAGCTTGATGATTCTCTGAGTGCTGTTGGGCCCCTTCCTTCCTGCCTTTGAGCCTACTCTCTTCCTTTTTTTTTTTTTTTTTTTTTTTTTATTTTGTATTTTTGAGACAGGGTCTCAACTTTAGCCAGCGGCCTGGAGGCTCGGCTCGCTCTGTTAGACCAGGCTGGCCTTGAACTTGCAGAGATCTGCCTGCCTCTGCCTCCCAAGTGCTGGGATTAAAGGTGTGTGCCACCACGCCTGTCCGAGCCTTCTCTCTTAACTAAGCCTTCACAAACAAGACTCCCTGTAGTCTGTAGGGTTGGTGCTTCAGGGACATATTGCTGGCTGACTTTAGCTGTTAGAGCGCTGGGAATTCACCAGCTTTGTTTACTTAGGTTGTTACTTGTATCATACAGATTTTAACATTTCTTAAAACTTTAAAATTATTTATTTTATGTGTATGAGTGTTTTGCCTACATGCATGTAAGTGCACCCTTGTATGTAATGTTTGCAGAGGCCAGAAGAGGGCATTGGATCCTTGGAACAGGAGTTATAGATGGTTGCTAGCCACCATGCAGGTTCTAGGAACCAAACTCTGGCTCTCTACAAGAATAGCCAGTGCTCTTAACCACTGATTTTTAACATTTTTGATGCTTAGCCCAGTTATATGAATTCTGGAGTCAGTGGCCTGAGTTCCAATCCCATCTTCAGCACTTACATCCTGTGAGACCTGGGGAATGTTCTTTTCTTTTCTTTTCTTTTCTTTTCTTTTCTTTTCTTTTCTTTTCTTTTTTCTTTTCTTTTCTTTTCTTTTCTTTTCTTTTCTTTTCTTTTTCTTTGGTCTTTTTGAGACAGGGTCTCCCTGTAGCTCTGGCTGTCCTGGAACTCACTCTGTAGACCAGGATGGCCTCGAACTCACAGAGATCCGCATGCCTCTGCCTTCCAAGTGCTAGGATTAAAGGCGTGCGCCACCACGCCCGGCATTTATTTATTTCTGTATGTGTATCAATGTACTGTCTGCATGCAAGTTTGTGCACCCATGTCGTGCAACGCCGCGGAGGTCAGAGAGGGTGTCGGATTCCCCTGGAACTGGAGTTCTCCTGGAATTGGAGCCTCAGACAGCTCTTGGCCACCATGTGGGCACTGGGGATCGAACCCGGGTCCTCTGCAAGAGCAGTCGGTGCTCTCAACCGCTAGGCCATCCAGCCCCGGGAATGTTATTTTCTATACTGTTTCCATATCTGTCTGGAAGTGGGAGTCTTCCCAGTACTAATTCATAAGGCTGTTGGGGGGAACGAGGAGACCATTAAGAGACCTTGAAGCAGGGCTCAGAGCATAGCCTTTTTTTTTTTTTTAATTTTATTTATTTATTTATGTGTGTGAATGTATTGTCTGCATGGAGGTTTGTGCACCCGTGTCGTGCAATGCCGCGGAGGTCAGAAGAGGGCGTCGGATTCCCCTGGAACTGGAGTTCTCCTGGAATTGGAGTGACAGACGGTTCTCAGCCGCCATGTGGGTGCTAGGGATCGAACCCGGTCTTCCGCAAGAGCAGTCGGCGCTCTTATCCGCTAGGCTATCTCTCCAGCCCCAGAGCATAGCCTTTTGTAAGAGTTTTCAATACTGTGTTTGTACCTTTGCTCTCTCTGTGACATCTGTGAATTAAAGGCTGGTTTCACTTGTCTTTTAGTTTTCAGTGGCTGTCAGATTTGGCCTGGGATAGATGTTCAATGAATGTGGGTGAGATGAAGAAGCAAGTGGCTGGATAAGCTAGATTTTTCATTTCTTTAATTTTTTTAAAACCATGTTCCTGCCGGGCGTGGTGGCACATGCCTTTAATCCCAGCACTTGGGAGGCAGAGGCAGGTGATTCTCTGTGAGTTCAAGACCAGCCTGATCTACATAGTGAGTTCCAGGACAGCTGGGGCTACAGGGAGACCCTGTCTCAAAAAGACAAAAAACAAAACAAAACAAAAAAAACATGTTCCTTAAAAAAAAATCTTCTTTATTTTATTTTATATGTATGGGTGTATTGCCTACATGTGTGTCATGCAGTGCCCAAGGAAATCAGAAGAGGGTGTCAGATTCCCCTGGAACTGGAGTTACAGATGGGGATGGTTGTTAGCCACCATGTGCATCCTGGGAGTGGGACCTGGGTCCTCTCTCAAGAGGAGAGCAGTCAGTGCCCTTAACTGCTAAGCCATCTCTCTGGCTCCCATTTCTTCTAAATTTTTGAGAGTGATGCTGAAAATCTGGTAGAAGGGACTGATGGTGTAGTTTGGCAAAGTATTAGGGAATGACACAACATTTCCATTAAACTTTCTTTCTTGAAAGTGAGGGTGGGGTGGGGGCTTCTCATCTGAGTGCCTCGGCTGACCCTGGCTGAGCACTGTCCAGGTACAGGCTCCTACAACACCGTCCATGTCTCAGTCCTCACAGCCCACCCCGGAAGGCAGCACTTTATTGCTTCCATTTTACAGATGAGGAAACGAGATTTGGAGAAGTGCTTTTCTTGAGTTCACATGAAGGATTAATTCCAGAACTTTCATCCAAGCACTTGCTCCACTTTTTTAATGGCTTTTCTTCACCGGGCCAAGGAGGTACTCTTTGGAAACCCTCCTTTCATCTGAGGTGAAACCTTGGCAGGTAGATGTGCCACCCTGTGTGCTTGGCATGCATGTCTCAGTATCTATAGCAGCTTCTTGTCTGGAAAATTTTATAATATCTTCAGCTAGGTTTGTCTCCATTCCCTGAGTTCACGGGCAGGGAGACAGAGCTGTAATCCAGTACTGCATGCCCTGGATTTGGAAATAGAATCATAAAAGTGTGAAATTGTGAAAAAGGGGGAGGATGCCATAAAACGGGGAAGCTGGGGTCTTTACCGAGGGCTGACAACACTCTGGGAGTCCCGGATCCTTTCTTTGCGGTCTTCACCTCAACACTGTGAACAGTGAGTATCTCCATTCTGAGGGAAGGCGGTAGGCATGAATACAGTCCCTGATGAGATGCTTCTGAGCCAGGTGAGGAGAAACCGACTCTCCCAAAGGGTGTCTGGCTAGAGGTTAATGCATCTCATGATTCCCCCTTTCGTGTCAAAGGCTATCAGGCACGGCACTTTGGATGCTTGATTGACAGCTGTCAGACCTTTTCCCCATACCTAGCCATAGTGACAGCTGTCCTAGAGCAGAACCCAGTTCCTATCCTAGGTTGGTCAGAAAGGGAGGCTGGATTGAGAGCTGTGTCCATGGCTCCTGGAGATCTGAATGACATTGCCGCCATACCCAAAGGTCCACGGCGGCGCAGCAGTATAAGTCCACCAGGGGAGCTGTCAATCAAGCCACTGTTCCCTTGGAAGTTGCCCATGACAGTGATGGCTGTGTTTAAAACATTGTGCTGTCCTGGCTTCTCCTCCGAGACAGCATCCCTTCAGGAGACTCTGCGTCAGCTATGGTCACTCCAGACATCACTTCATGGTTTCAGATGACCCTTAGATGACCCCATCCACGTTTCCTTGGGATGATCCTGACCATAATTGCTCAGGACCTGCTCAGATGTTTCCTTGGGATGATCCTGGCCATAATTGCTCAGGACCTCTCTCAATCTGGTTGGAGAGTAACACCTCCCTCACATATGACACTTGCTTTGCGTAGGTGACTGGCTATAGAAACAGCATTTCTCGGGGCTGGAGAAATGGCCTAGCGGTTAAGAGCGCCGACTGCTCTTACAGAGGACCCGGGTTCGATCCCCAGCACCCACATGGCGGCCGAGAACCGTCTGACACTCCAATTCCAGGAGAACTCCAGTTCCAGGGGAGTCCGACACCCTCTTCTGATCTCCGCGGCATTGCACGACACGGGTGCACAAACTTGCATGCAGACAGTACATTCATACACATACAGAAATAAATAAAATTAATAAAAATTTCTTTAAAAAAAAGTTTT
>VZQC01014025.1:645750-667779 GCA_009823505.1 Rhizomys pruinosus | reverse complement strand
ATTTCTCTCACTTGCCTGGAGCTAGTCATGGAGATTTCCCTCCAGCCTACTGCCTGCTCTGCCCCTGGGCCACAAACACAAGACCCCAGTAAAACCTCATCTACACGGCCCTGTTGTGGGAGGAGCTGGTAGTGAAGATCAGGCAGCTCTGGGGGTTGCCAGCTCCAGAATTAATTAACCCAGCAGTAGTAACTGAAGGGTTCCAGAGTCTGCTGGGAGCTGGAACTATGGAGAGCTGAGACAGAGCAGCGCTGGGATTGTGCTGCACTAAAGGGTGTCGAGGGGTGAGAAGTAAGGCTTCAGAAAGTAAAAGGCTTTGAAGAACCAATTCTGTGGATGGTGAGAAGCTGCCAGGAGCAGACAGCTGCAACCTTAGCTTCAGGAAGACGTCAGCAAGCCCGTAAGAGTTGCTAGGTCCAGATATTTATTTATTTATTTATTTATTTATTTATTTATTTATTTATTTTTAAATTTATTTTTGTATGTGTATGAGTGTACTCTCTTCATGTAGGTTTGTGCACCTGTGTCGTGCAATGCCGCGGAGGTCAGAAGAGGGTCTCGGATTCCCCTGGAACTGGAGTTCTCCTGGAATTAGAGTTATAGACAGCTCTTAGCCACCATGTGGGTGCTGGGGATTGAACCTGGGTCCTCTGCAAGAGCAGTCAGTGCTCTTAACCGCTAGGCTATCTCTCCAGCCCCCAGATATTTATTGAGCAGCACTAACATCAAGAGCTCAGAGTCCTGACACCATAGGTGTTGAAATTAAGAGAGCTGTACTTTTGCTGGTCGTGATGTCTGTCTGCACAGAGCAGGAGAACCTTCAGCCACTGGGGTGTTCTCATTTGAGATGCTTCAGTCTGCTGATGATATTAACACATTCAGGTCAAACTGCCCTTTGGAATTTAGGTTTTGCTCTTTCCCAGGCTAGAGGTCTCTGTCTAGGGGCTTGTCAGGGCAGCGCAGCAGCTTCCAGTCAGCCATGGGGTTATGAGGGCAAACCATGCTTGCTGTGTTGCTAAGCTGTGATGCTCAGTCAGGTCTATTAAGTGCATTTTTGACTTGAATGATTTGCAACTTGAGATGGGTTTCCTGAGCACCGTCCCACTCTCGGCTGAAGAACATCTGCATTTCTTCTGTGCCTTGTATGAGCTGGGTAGCTGATAAGGATTTGAACCCAGCTCACTCAGGCTTTGAAGTCATGTGCTTTGCATGGGTTTTTGTTGGGACCTGCTTTAAATATGAGCAGACTGTACAATTGCCATGTCTGTGAATCATTCGCCAGTACAATGAGTTGCTCCTTCAGGGGAAATGTCATGGCTAAAAAAAATCATCCAACTGTATACATGGGGACTCCCAAAGCCATTTGTATATCCTTGTTTATAGCATCCTTTTAGAGTAGTCAGACAAAAGCAACCCACTGGGGGCGAATGGCTAATCAGAGTGACCTCTGCATTCAGTGGCATTTAAGTCAGCCTCACAAAGGAAGGATGCTCCAACACTTGCTATAGCATAGACCAACCTTGAAGACCTTCTGCAGCCCGAAGCACCCAGACATGCAAAGACAATTTTGTATAAATCCACATATACAAGGTGCCTAGAATTATGAGACTCATAGAAGCAGAAAGAGAGCGGGGGTTTGAGGCACTGGGGGGCACTGAGAGTTTTATGTCATAGCTTAGGTGTAAGGGCACAGAGTTTCAATTGTGTAAGATCAAGCATTTTGTGAGTGGCTGAGGCATCCCTGAACTATGTACTGAACACTGAACAAAGCTTTGTGTGGAGAGAGAGAGAGAGAGAGAGAGAGAGAGAGAGAGAGAGAGTCAGTCTAGGCTGCAGAGGAGCAGCCCGATCTTTTTGGGCAGTACACATTTGAATTTGGCATTGAGGAACTTAAACTTTCAAGCCCTTCCAGTTGCTAGAGCCATACCTGGCTCTCGTGGGTCACCTATTCACTATTCCTGGAGAGCCTCTGAGTTGAGAATTTCCTGCTCTGCTTCCTTTTTTCCCTGCCTATTTATCAAATGCCCACTTGTGCACCCTTCACTCTTTCAGAGGCTGGGCACGGTATGCAATCCATGTCGAGCTGGGCTGTGTTTTTATTGGTGTAGACACTCCAGTTTTGGTTTATATTGGTTCAGGGTTACATTTGTTTCCTTTGACAGGTTTTTTTATTTTTCCCCAAAGCAAAATGAAGCTGTTGTTTCTGATTCAATTTCTGATGCTGACGGAGATGGACCTGGGTTCCATATCCCGAACCTGGGAGCTCAATTAGCTGGTACTGGCCAAGGAGAACAATTGGGAGGGTGTCCCTAGAGCCACTAACTTGACAGGAAAGTGAAAGTCTTCATTTTTTTCTTTTTTGGGGGGGGCATTGTATGAGAAGTTGCCTGGCGTTCTTTATGGTGAACATGAGCCTCGTGTTCTGGGGGTTTGGAAAGACAGTCAAAAGATTCTTCTCTTCCCTAAAATAGCTCACATTTGTTTAGGGCCCTGACACAGCTCCGAGGCTGGAATTCGCCCCCGTGTTTATTTTCATGTCTGAGTGATGGTCTTGGGCCACTGGAGGGCTTTTAATGAATCACTTTAAAAGAGCTGGCTTTTAATGTTTCCCAGACAGGAGGGGCAGGCGCAGGGTTTACTGACTGACTTGCCTTTCAGCAGCTGCCTGGAGCCGTGCTTCGAGGAGACAGTCTTTCCGGGGAACCTGTTTCCATGAGGTTTTGCTCCATCCCAGGATTTTTCTCCTGCCACGAGGAAGGTGGAATGAGAGTGAAGGAAGATGATCAGCTGGCTTCAACTGGTTCAAGATGTCCTTGGTGGGTTCCCTTGGGCAGACTGTCTTCATAGCCTCTTCTGTGCAGCACAAGCAGTCACTGGGCTGGAGCCCCTTTTGACGTGCAGGCCGGAAGTACTTGGTCTTGGAGGTCTGTGGGCGGTGCTTGTTCCAGGGCTCACAGCAGAGGCTGGGAGTGGCCGGTGTCCCCTGGACCTTGGAGGTAAACAGTTCCTGCCCACTCAGCCTGACCGGGTTTTTCATTGTGACACCTCGACTGTGTGTCCCTCTGACCCATATTCATGTAGCCGTGTCCATACGCACCGCACCGTTGGGCATTATCTCCCAGTTGCTCTTCCAGACTGTCCTCCCCTCCATCCTTCTCTGCCCAGTTCTCTGCTCCAGGACACTGCGAAGGCCACACCGCACAGCTAAAATGGGGGACCCCACAGGACCTGTGAGGATGGAGGGAGAGGAAGGAAACGCTGGCTCCCTGGGCATCCTTGCAAGTCTTCTGTTTTCGAGTAACCGGTGCCTCCACCTTCCCCCTTGAGGTCCGTGGGTGTTCCAGCCCCTACCACGTTCCCCTACTCTTTGCCTACATCTTTTTTTTTAATTTGTTTTTTTAAGTTTTATTTATTTTCTTATGTGTATGAATGTACTGTCTGCATGTAGGTTTGTGCACCCGTGTCGTGCAACGCCGCGGAGGTCAGAAGAGGGTCTCGGATTCCCCAGGAACTGGAGTTCTCCTGGAATTGGAGTTACAGACGGTTCTTAGCCGCCATGTGGGTGCTGGGGATCGAACCCGGGTCCTCTGCAAGAGCAGTCTGTGCTCTTAACCGCTAGGCTATCTCTCCAGCCCCCCCCCCCTTTTTTTTTTAAATTTTTTTAGCCTACATCTTTTTAAGTTGTCTGCTTACCAAACTCTTCCTGACTTGCCTTGGGTAAGTCTGGCTGGAGCTCTGCCAAACCTGTGTCCAATCCCATGTTTCTTCTAGGAGTTCCTTCCCTTCCTTGTGCCAGTGATCTGAGGAGCAGCACTTCAGCCTTCAAAATTCTGCTTCTTTGAAAGCCTGATGTGGAGTCCCCCAAAGAGTTCATTACTTCTGCCTTGGCCTTCACTTCTTCTTGTGGTGTCAATCTTAGTGTTCTCATCTTAACCCCTTGCTGTTTAGATCACGTGCTATTTTTCTTATCAAAATTTTACAATGTTAATTCCTTCAAGGTCTCATTAAATGACTGTCTAAAGTGCCTACTTCACTGCCTACCTGGGGAAGACGTATAATAAATGTCAGCTATTATTAGACTACTTCCCACTAAAGTGAAAATGACCGTGGTATAGTGCCTTATCCCTCCACAGGACACCTGGCATTTTTAAGGACCCTTTCACAGTTAATGTTCCCCTCCAGTTAATCACTGTCAGGATGAGGTGAGAGGTCAAATCCAAGGCCTTCCTATCTGTAGGTGTGAAAAAAACAGCCCAAGTCAGCATTCAGGGGCTATTTGGAAAAAGGAGACGAGGTGTTTAACAGTGGCCTGAGGAGCAGCATCTGTGGACCGTGAATGTCTGTGCCTAGCGAGTGCTGACCCATGCTACTCAGCTGTCAGTGTCTACACAGTGGGAACTCCCCTTGCCCAGTGCTACTGGAATGCCAGGTCCTGCACTGTGGGCGATATTCAGGTCAGATGCTATTTGAATTCAGTTTTTTTTTAATTTTTATTTATTTAAACTGGAATGCCAGGTCCTGCACTGTGGGCGATATTCAGGTCAGGTGCTATTTGAATTCAGTTTTTTTTTAATTTTTATTTATTTCTACTGGAATGCCAGGTCCTGCACTGTGGGCGATATTCAGGTCAGATGCTATTTGAATTCAGTTTTTTTTTAATTTTTATTTATTTAAACTGGAATGCCAGGTCCTGCACTGTGGGCGATATTCAGGTCAGATGCTATTTGAATTCAGTTTTTTTTTAATTTTTATTTATTTAAACTGGAATGCCAGGTCCTGCACTGTGGGCGATATTCAGGTCAGGTGCTATTTGAATTCAGTTTTTTTTTAATTTTTATTTATTTAAACTGGAATGCCAGGTCCTGCACTGTGGGCGATATTCAGGTCAGGTGCTATTTGAATTCAGTTTTTTTTTAATTTTTATTTATTTAAACTGGAATGCCAGGTCCTGCACTGTGGGCGATATTCAGGTCAGGTGCTATTTGAATTCAGTTTTTTTTTAATTTTTATTTATTTAAACTGGAATGCCAGGTCCTGCACTGTGGGCGATATTCAGGTCAGGTGCTATTTGAATTCCGTTTTTTAAAAAATTTTATTTATTTATTTATTTATTTATTTATTTATTTTTAATTCTTTTTAAAATTTTATTTATTTCTGTATGTGTATGACTGTACTGTCTGCATGCAAGTTTGTGCACCCGTGTCGTGCAATGCTGCGGAGGTCAGGAGAGGGTGTCAGATTCCCCTGGAACTGGAGTTGAAGACGGTTCTCAGCCGCTATGTGGGTGCTGGGGATCGAACCCGGGTCCTCTGCAAGAGCAGTCGGCGCTCTTAATTGCTAGGCCATCTCTCCAGCCCTGAATTCAGTTCTAATGCTGTAGGATGTGCTGGTGGCCAGGCCTTGCACTGTGAGTCTCTATACTGTGGGGCTATTAGCATCCATGGCTATTGGAATGTGGGTTCCTTTAGTATGATGCGCTGGCTTTTTTTTCAACAATGTAGACTATGATTCTAGTTTTTCCAAAGTGGGAAAAAGCCCATCCAATGGATTTCATGGTAGTTCTTTAATATTTTAGAAAATATTATTAAAGATAGAACTCAGTAAGTCCTTCATGTCCTGCTTGGAGACTGAGGAGCCAAGGAACAGACTATCAAGGCTTGGTATGGGCAGGCAAGATGCCGATTTTTTTTTTTTTTTTTTTTTGTATATTTTTGAGACAGAGTCTCCCTTTAGTTCTAGCTGGCCTGGAACTCACAGAGATCTGCCTGCCTCTGCCTTCTGAGTGCTGGGATTAAATGTCCCACTTAAAGACAGGTCTTAGCCACCATGTGGGTGCTGGGAATCGAGCCTGGGTCCTCCGCAAGAGCAGTTGGTGCTCTTAACTGCTGAGCCATCTCTCCAGCCCCAAGATGCCGAATTTTTGCCTAAAAAAATGGAGCTACCTATATAAGAAGCAGTCCAGAGTGATTTTGCTTGGGGCAGAGATCAAAACAAATTGCTTCACTGCCCTTGAGTTCCAGAACCTGGAGTCTACTGTATCCCAAGTACAAATACATCCTTCCTGGAGAGTCTCTGAGGGGTAAAGCCCAGAAGAACTTCCCTTTGCAAACTGGCCTCCTCCGTGTTCTGAAAAAAAGAGAATCCAATCTGACACTTTCTTTGATATACAAGATGTTTGAGGACATCTTTTCCATCAGGGACCCTATGACACCCTAGTGGCAATCTTGGGAAGAATCCAGAGTGATGTGTTCAGAATCAAAGGCTGAGTGCCCTGGAGTGGTCTGAACAGGTGTGTTGGGGGAGCACAATAGGAGGCCCTGGGATCTGTGAATTTGCCACTGTCTCCCCAGCTCTGTGCAATATCAGCATCTTTTTTTTTATTTTTATTTTTTATTTTATTTTATTTACTTTTTTATGTGTATGAATGTACTGTCTGCATGTAAGTTTGTGCACCCATGTCGTGCAATGCCTCGGAGGTCAGAAGAGTGTCTCGGATTCCCCTGGAACTGGAGTCAAAGATGGTTCTTAGCCACCATGTGGGTGCTGGGGATCGAACCCGCGTCCTCTGCAAGAGCAGTTGGCACTCTTAACTGCTAGGCCATCTCTCCAGCCCCCAGCAATATCAGCATCTTGAATCTCTTTTCTGGAAGCCAGTCTTGCAGACATTGTGAGGTGGCCAAGGAGGTGTGTGCATTAGGCTACAAGTAGGGTTTGTCTAGGTCATCAGTTGCAGCTTAAGCTGACCTCCTTTGTGCTGTCCACTTGAGGGTGGAGAATTTTGGCCTCTGCCAGCCAGCACAACTTCAGGCACACATACTTTTGTTGCTGTCTGAGTGGACTCAGCCAGCATGTGGATCCATTAAGAGCCCAGCAAGCAGCTTAAACATTCCAATCCCTACCTACTTCTACATACACGTGTTCCATTCCTCCAGTTGCCTGTTGTCTGGGGCAGGGTACTGGCTGAAGCAGCTTCCAAAGCAGAGACAGAGCAGATGGTGCTGCTCAGAGCTATGATGTTTGCAAAGCATTCTGGTGGCAAGTTTTCTAATGGCTTGGAGCCTCAGTTTCCCTTTTTGACATAAATAACTATGGCTTGATACCGCCACTAGGAGACAACAGTCAGATAAAAGGTTCATTCTTCCCTGTCCCCCACCCCCATTCATTTCTTGTCACTTCCTAACTTCTTGATAATTGCTGTTCTTTCTTAAGAAGCAGAGGGAGTACTTTCCTTAAGAATTCCCCAACACAGAAAAGGAGATTCTTCTAGAAGGACAAAAATCCTTCCTCCCTTCCTCCCTCCTCCTCCCACAGCCTGCTTTATGATTTGATTCCATTTTGGGGGTGGGGAAGAGCCTTTATTTAGTTGAAGTCATTTAGTTTGTGTTTCCTGCTGAGATAATGCAATTTTTTCCTTGTCATTAAATTTTTTTGTGTAGACATCACTTTTTCTTTTTTAAAAAATTTATTTTGGGGGGCTCAAGAGGGGGCTCAGCAGTTAAAAGCTCTGGTTATTTTTGCAGAGGACTGGGGTGGTGAACAATCATCCCTAACTCCAGTTCTAGGACATAGGACACTCTGTTCTGGCCTCTTCAGGCACTGCGTGCACATGGTGCACTTACATGTGTGCAGGCAAAATACACATACACATAAAATAAAAATAAATAAAGGCTGGAGAGATGGCTCAGTGGTTAAGGGCACACTGGCTGTTCTTGCAGAAGACCTGAGTTTGAATACCAGCACCCATATGGGGGCTGATAACCAGCTGTAACTTTAATTCCAGGGGATCCAATGCCCTCTTCTGTCCTCCAAGGGGACTGCATGGCACCGGTGCGCTTCCATATATGCAGGCAATACACTCAGACCCATAAAATCAAAATAAATATAAAACCATTAAAAATTAAATCTTAATTTTTAAATTTTTGTTATTTTAATACATGTACCCGATGCATTAGGATCATAGTCACCCCCTGTTCCCCTCTCTCGACTCCCTCTGACTCCCCCCTCCCAGCCAATTCTTTTCCTACTTTCATTCCCAACTGCCATGTCCAGAAAGTGGCGTTCTCAGCACTCCTCTCTGTCCTCTGGCTCGTATGCTATTTTTGCCCCTTTCCTTGGGCCCTGAGAAGACTGTTCCAGATGCCCCACTTCCGGCTGAGCACGCAGCACTCACTCACTCCAGCACTTTGACCAGTTATGATTTCTCTGTTAACTATCACCCACTGCACAAAAGAAGCATCTTTGATCAAGATTAAGAAGCCGGGCGTGGTGGTGCACGCCTTTAATCCTAGCACTTGGGAGGCAGAGGCAGGCGGATCTTTGTGAGTTCAAGGCCAGCCTGGTCTACAGAGTGAGTTCCAGGACAGCTGGGGCTACAGAGAGACCCTGTCTCAAAACGACAAAAAAAAAAAAAAAAAAAAAAAAAAAAGGATTAAGAGAGCACTAATCTCTGGTTATAAACATAAATATTTAGAAAGGACTTTGACTATATGTTCATTTAATGAAACATGAGCAGTCAATCTCCCTTCAGGCCCCAAACAGCACTTTTTCTAAGAACTGTTTATAGCAAGTTTTCAAACAATGCATAAAAGTTGAAGGACTGTGACAGGAAGCGTCGGCATGTGGACCGCTTGTCTTCTGACAGGCAGATTTCCTCTCGCGCTTTGCTGTTTTCTCTCCACGCAGCTCTTCCTCTGCAGATTCAGCCAACATAAGCACCAGGCATGAAAATGTTCCCATTTGTATATTTTAGCATTGGTGTTACAAGCTAGAATTCACCACTCATTTATGCTTTGAATATACAATAAAATAAACATCTTAGGTTTAGTATTTATGGACAACAATTTTTTATAACTTTTATTGTTTTTTCCTTAACAACTTCATCCATACACCATTTCCTTTCCTCTGCCCTCCTATCTCCCTCCCATTCCTGTCAATGCTTTCTTCTTTACACTTCCCTTCCAAACAGTCGTATCTTTGTGTATATTTTAATTAAAAATTTTTTTATGTGTATGAGTGTATTGCCCAAATGTAAGTGCATCCATGTTGTGCAATGCCCTCAGAGGACAGAAGAGGGCATCCGATCCCCTGGAACTGGAGTTACCAATGGTTGTTAGCCACCATGTGGGTGCTGGGAACAGAACCCAGGTCCTCAGTAAGAGCAGCTGGTGCTATTTACCACTGAGCCATGGCTCCAGCCCCATGTCCTTTTGTTTGGTTTTATGACCCACTGAGGTCAACCGGGCCTTCTGTGTGTGCGATCTGGTGGGCTCCCCAGTGGGTACGCCAGTGAAGACAAATGACTGCTTCTTCCCCGGATCCATCAGAAGCCAACACTTTGGCAGAGTGGACTGTGGTCCTGTGAACCCCCTCCATATCCTCTGGCTCTTCCGTTCTTCTGCCCCTCTTCTGCTATGCAATATAGATGTCCTCTTTAGGGCTGAGCACTCAAGTGCTATTTATTCTCAGCACCTTGAGCAGCCATTTGTTAAATGTTATCCCTTTGTAGATGGTGTGTGTGTGTGTGTGTGTGCTGTCTTTTTCAGTCACTTTCCATCTTCTTAAAAATTTCATCTATTATTTTATGTGTATGCATGTATTGCCTGCATGTATGTCATGTACTGTATATACATGACATACATGTATACATGTCATGTATGTCATGTGCATCCATGTCATGTACTGCACACAGAGGTCAGAAGAGAGCATTGGATTCCCTGGAACTGGAGCTACAGATGTTGTTAGCTGCTCTGTGGATGCTGGGAATGGAACCCGGGTCCTCTACAAGAGCAGCCAGTGCTTATAACCACTGAGCCATCTCTTCAGCCCCAGCTGTCTTTCTGAGTCTTAGATTCCCAATCTTCTTGCTTAACAGTTAATTACTAATAGTCACTGCTCACCGTGAGAGTGGAGGTCAGGCACCTTTTTTCCTCAGAAGGCAGGAGCCCAGCTTCTGCAGCATGCTAGCCGTTCAACACCTGGCCATGGATGCAGAGTGGCCATGGATGCAGAGTGGCCATGGATGCAGAGTGGTCCTCCCAGTTCTCCCTTTCCCTCCCCTCCCTTGGAGCAGCAGGCTCAGAGCCCTATCTACTTCTTTTGCAGGCTGGTTTTATCCAGCCACACTCAGAAATGCTGACTCCATGAACACATGATGGTTGACTAATTGTAGCTGTCCACTCCCACGCTGGCAGCTGCGTGCATAACAGCTGTGGGAGAGCCTGCCATCTTGGTATTCCATTTCTAATGAGTGGTATAACTATTGTTGCTGTGACACCCATTTCTCAGATTTGGAATGCTGAGGCTTAGAAGGGAATGTCATGCTCTGAGATCCATCTGTTTGAAGTCAGTGGGGCTCACAAACTCAGCTATTCCTGTGGCCCTACAGAGCTTTCCCTGGAGCCCGAGGTCCAGTCTGTGACACAGCAACCACGCACATCATTAATCATTTGTCAGAACAACTTTCTTGGACATCAGTTGGAAGGCAGTGTTAAACTGGCTGCTGCAGGTGTGCAGGTGACATCATCTCCTGTTCATGTGACAGGGGCACATGAGGTCTGGGAGATGGAGTGTGCTTTTGATTTCAGCAGGGCTGGGTTCTGTCATCTATGAGCTGCATGGCTTCAAGAGAGTCAACACACACACACACACACACACATACACACACACACACACACCACATGAAAATATGAAACCAGGTAAAGGAAAAGTGCCATCAGGAGGTGGGGACAGGACAGGGAAATAGGGGACTGTGTGAATGTAGCCAAAGTGTAATACACTCGTATGAAAATATCATAATGAAATAGGGGACTGTGTGAATGTAGCCAAAGTGTGATACACTCGTGTGAAAATATCATAATGAAATAGGGGACTGTGTGAATGTAGCTAAAGTGTGATACACTCGTATGAAAATATCATAATGAAATAGGGGACTGTGTGAATGTAGCCAAAGTGTGATACACTCGTGTGAAAGTATCATAATGAAATAGGGGACTGTGTGAATGTAGCCAAAGTGTGATACACTTGTATGAAAATATCATAATGAAATAAGGGACTGTGTGAATGTAGCCAAAGTGTGATAAACTCATGTGAAAATACCATAATGAAATAGGGGACTGTGTGAATGTAGCCAAAGTGTGATACACTCATATGAAAACATCATAATGAAACCCATCACTTGCACAACAGGTATCCGATAAAAATTCTTTGAAAGAAAAAAAGAACCATTTTTTAATTTTTTAAATTTATTTTTATTTTATGTGTATGAATGTATGCCTACATGTATGTAAGTGCACCCATGTTGTGCAGTGGCCACAGAGGACAGAAGAAGGCATTGGATCCCCTGGAACTGGAGTTGCAGACCATTGTTAGCTGCCATGTGGGTGCTGGGGTTTGAACCTGGGTCTTCTGCAAGAGTAGCCAGTGCTTAACTGGCTGAGCCATCTCTCTAGCCCCCCCCCAAAGCCCCAAATTTTTTAAAAAGATGTATTTATTTTTATTTATGTGTCTGAGTGCTTTGCCTGGATGTGTATCTGGATGTGTGTCTGGATGTGTGTCTGGATGTGTGTATGTGCACTAATGTGTATGTGCACTAACTGCATGCTGCTGTCCACAGAGGCCACAAGAGGGCATCAGATCCTCTGCAATTGGAGTTAAAGATGGTTGTGATGCTCTACATGGGTTCTGTGAATGGAAATGCGTCCTCTGCAAGAGCATCCAATGCTCTTAGCCAGCCCCAGGAACCAATGTTTTCTGAATGCATACTATGTGCCCAGTAAGGGACATCTACAACTGATTTACATCCCCACACCCCCACTTCCAATAAGCTGTGGATATTCTCGACCTTGCTTTATTGAAGACAACAAAACACAGGAGAAATAAGAGACCCAGTCAGGGCCACACAGCCCAGGGACCCAGACACTCAGATTCTTGGACTTGCTTTTTAAAGCAGTACTCCTTTGCTGCTGGTGGAGACTTGAGAGAATGGCCAGTTCTTCCTTACAGGTGCTGGTCAGGTCTGTGGCATAAGATCCGCAAAGATTTATGTCTAGAGAGAAATTTGCTATAGCTCAAAGTCCAAACACCATTAGAAGGTTAGGGGCACCTTTGGTCCACAATGTGTTTACTTTAGAGACCCCCCCTTTTACATTTGGGTGTTCATTACTCTAAAATTAAGAGCACACACATAACAATATCTTCCCCCAGCATACCTTAATCTCTGTCTGAACATCTGGCTAATGCCTGTCCCTAGGTAGGCAGGAAACAACTGGCTGGTATCCAGTTCCCTGCGGGCTCCACTGTCCCCTGTCTGTCTCTTCTTGCCATTTCTCATGGCTTCCATGGTGGCATTTCTGAGTCTAACCTGACTGTCCTCGGTGTTTGCCTAGCTCCTATGGGTATGCAGGTCTGTAGACAGAGAAGAGACAAATAGCTCAGGGGCATGTTGGTATCATTTCCTGAAGGGAACACAAGCTGAGTCATTTTCTATCTATGAACTTCAGGGGTCAGGGTGTCCTAGAGAGAATAAACTCACAAATGTGCCTAGAACATTCTGAAAGTGGTTCCTTGCCAGCATGGTCTCAGCAGCTGTTTCCCAGTTCTTGATGTTCAGGTGAGCACTAGGGCTGGACACATGGATGTCAGGTTTCTCTTCCTTGCTTTTCTTCTTGTCATTTTGAACACACACTTAGGGTGGCTTGGATCTCCTCAAGATCAAGGTCACCCATAGCATTCCAAGAGACGTCCTTCTGGTCATGCATCTTGCATGTTCTCTTGCACAGGGATTGGATCTGAAAGTGGGAGACGGAACATTAGCACAGCATTTTCCCAGCAAAGTTTTACCCAGGCATTTAATGATTTTCATTGTTACATGTTCACTTTAAAAAATATTTTGGGGGCTGGAAAGATGGCCTAGCGGTTAAGAACACCGACTGCTCTTGCAGAGGACCCGGGTTCGATCCCCAGCACCCACATGGCGGCTGTAACTCCAATTCCAGTTCCCGGGGAATCTGACACCCTCTTCTGACCTCCGAGGCATTGTATGACATGGGTGCACAAACCTACATGCAGATAATACATTCATACACATAAATAAATAAATAAAATAAAATAAAATAAAAATATTTTGCAGCCAGGCGTGGTGGCACACACCTTTAATCCTAGCACTCAGGAGACAGAAGCAGGCAGATCTTTGTAAATTCAAGGCCAGCCTGGTCTATAGAATGAGTTCCAGGACAGCTGGGGCTACAGGGAGACTCTGTCTCGAAAAGACCAAAAAAAATATTTTGCTTGTTTCTTTAGCTGTACAAAAGTTTTTGAGTTTGATGAGGTCCTACTTGGCAGCTGTTGTCCTTATTTTCTGTGCAGCTGCTGTTTGATTTAGAAAGTCTTTTCCTACACCTATGTCTTGTAGGTTGCTGCCAACTTTTTCTTCTATCACCTTCAGGATTTCAGGTTTCAGGTTGAGATCTTTGATCCACTTGGAGTTTATTTTTGTACAGGGTGAGAGGTAGGGGTTTAATTTTGTTCTTCTACAAATGGTGATCCAATTTTGCCAACACCATTTGCAGAAGATACTATAAGAGAAAACCCACAGAGTGGGAGGAAACCTTCACCACTGACACATCTGACAGAGCACTGACATCCAGAATATATAAACTACTTAAAAAATAAAGAAGAAAACAAATGACCTACTCAAAAGATGGAGTAAAGAGATGAACAGAGACTTCACCAGTAAGGAAGTAAAGATGGCTGAGAAACATCTTAAAAAGTGTTCAACATCATTAATAATTAAGGAAATTCAAATTAAAACTACACTAAAGTATCATCTCACTCCAATAAGACTAGCCAAGATCAAAAAAACAAAAGACACCAAATGCTGGAGAGGTTGTGGGGAAAGGGGAACACTCATCCACTGCTGGTGGGAATGTAAACTGTGGAAAGCAGTGTGGAGAACCCTTAAAAAACTCAAAGTGAGGGGCTGGAGAGATGGCCTAGCGGCTAAGAGTGCCGATCGCTCTTACAGAGGACCCGGGTTCGATCCCCAGCACCCACATGGCGGCTGAGAACTGTCTGAAGCTCCAATTCCAGGAGAACTCCAGTTCCAGGGGAATCCGAGATCCTCTTCTGAACTCCGCGGCGTTGCACGACACGGGTGCACAGACCTACATGCAGACAGTACATTCATACACATACAGAAATAAATAAAATTAATAAAAAAAAAAAAAAACAAAACTCAAAGTGAGCCTACCACCTGACCCAGCCATACCACTCCTGGTTATATACCCACAAGACACATCCTACAGCAAAGATACATGCACAGCTATATTTATTGCAGCTCTCTTCACAATAGCAAAGAGCTGGAACCAACCCAAATGCCCCTCAACTGATGACTGGATAACAAAAATGTGGTACATCTACACAATGGAGTTCTATGAAGCAGTAAAGAAAGATGACATCATGAGCTTTGCTGGTAAATGGATGGAACTTGAAGCCATTATGCTAAGTGAAATAACACAGTCCCAGAAAAAAAAAAAGGTGAATACTTTCCCTCATTTGTGGATGCTAACACCAAATCCCCAGTTGGCAGGCAAACTGAGCAACTTTATTATTATATTTCATTGTCTGAAACCAACTGTGCTGTTCCAATGTGGATCTCTTAATGGGCTTTAGAATTGTCCTACCACTTGTATTCACACATTGTAATTACCATATATGGATGGAAGATATGTATTTATATTCTAAAAAAAACAAGAATGTAAAGTTACACATCACATCTTTTTACCTGCATGCAACGTTACTGTTAAAATGTGAATCTCTAAATGTGTTTTGGAATTAACCTATAGTTTATTTTCAGACTTTGTAATTTCAATTTATGTGTGGAGTGTATATATGCATATTTTGGAATAATATAAAATTAAAGGGAACAAAAAAAGAGAGAAAAACCTATTCAAAGAACTGGCCAAAATAGTAAACTTGTGCATCGAAAAGGTTATAAAAGACTGAGAAAAAGATGCAAGACAGGACTTAACATGTATGACAGAATCCATGAGCTCTGGCAGGGGGCGGGGGGACACAAGGGGTGGGCATGGATAGGGGAATGAGCCTAAATTTGATTAAGAAATGTTGAATGAAATGCACTCAATAAAAATTAACTTTAAAAAAGTCTCTTTCATCACACACACACAAAATATTTTGTCAGGAGTGGTGGCACATGCCTTTAATCCCAGCACTCAGGAGGCAGAGGCAGGCGGATCTCTGTGAATTCAAGGCCAGCCTGGTCTACAAAGTGAGTTCAGGCCAGCATGGACTTCAGGGAGACTCTTTCTAAAAAAAAAAAGACCAAAAATATTTTATTTATTATTTTATTTTATGATATGAGTGTATTGCCTGCATGTGTGTAAGTGCACCCCTCTCATGCAATGCCCTCAGAGTCAGAAGAAGGCATTAGATTCTCCTGGAACTGAAGTTATAGATGGTTGTTAGCTGCCATGTGGATGCTGGGAGTCAAAGCCGGGTTCTGTGCAAGAGCAACTGGTGCTCTTAACCATTAAGCCATCTCTCCAGCCCCGTTATATGTTTACTTTTATAAGCACTAGAAACACAGCACATCACACGTGTTTTCCAGAAAATCATTACTGGAAGGAAGCTAAATTTTAAACAAGTTTTAAAATTTTAATTTAGGGCTGGAGAGCTGGCTCTGTGAATGAGAGCGCTGGCTCCTCTTGGGGAGGACCCGAGTCATTCCCAGCATTGCATGACACGGTGCACTACGTACCTGCAGGCAACCCCTCATATGTATAAAATAAAATAATGAATAAAATAATCTAATTAAAAATCAATTTAAAGAGAAATGATGAAAAAATCATAAGCAAATATGGTCATCAAAATCCAGGAGTGGGAGACACATGGATGACATGGGGAAAGCTGCAGGAGACCCCTGTCCTCTGCATTTTCTGGAGGCGGGCAGGTGACAGAGTTCCCCTTTCTCATTCCTGGCTTCACCCCAACTCCCTTCTTTCCTTTGAGTTTTGGGAGCTTTGATGTGAAGGTAGGTGGTGGAGATGTGGAGTCTGTGCTTCTTCCAAACTGATCAAGGCGTCCTCATCCTTGAAGGCCCTTTCCTGGCCTTGAGGGCATGAGGCTTTGAGAACGCAAGACAAGGAAAAGTGTTGTGGGGCATAGAATACGGACAGGAATGGGTTGTCGTAAGCCAATAACGGAAGGGAGCAGAACAAAATGAACCCATGAAATAAACCCTTAAGGGAGAATGCTTTTACAGGTGCAGCCCTGCAAATACCTGCACAGAAACTGGTCACGTGATGCTAATGACAGGATGAACTCTGAGAAATGCGTAGTTAAGCAGTTGTATCTCATAAACATCAGAGAGAGTGCTTCCATGGATCCAGGTGATGGTAGCCCATTGCCCAGTGTAGTCTCTTGATGTTTTCAAGAGCTACAGTAAACACAAATTGGATGACCTTGCCAGGATAACATGGCACACTGTATTACCCTTAGCTTTTTTATTTTTAATGTGTATGAGTGTACTGTCTGTATGTAGGTTGGTGCACCCATGTCGTGCAATGCCAAGGATGTCAGAAGAGGGCATCGGATTCCCCTGGAACTGGAGTTAAAGATGGTTCTTAGCCGCCATGTGGGTGCTGGGAATCGAAGCCGGGTTCTCTGCAAGAGCAGTCGGTGCTCTTAACCACTGAGCCGTCTCTCCATCTATCCTTAGCTTTAAAAAAAATTATTTTATGTGTATGAGCGTATTGCCTGCATGTATGTAAGTGCACCTGTGTCATGCAATACTCACAGAGTCAAAAGATAGCATTGTATTCCCCTGGAACTGAAGTTACAGAAGGGTTAGCTGCCATGTGGGTGCTGGGAATCGAACCTGGGTCTTCTGGAAGAGCAGCTGAGCCATTCCCCAGCCCTACCCTCAGCTTTTAGAAACCATTTTCTGTTGATTAAATTTGTTTGTGTCAATTTCGTACATGCTTATAATTCATCCATGAGTCTCCGCAGTCACTACTGTTCTCTTGTCTAGGCCGTCGTAAATTTTAAATAAGTCAAGCACCTAAATTACAATGCCTGAAAGTGTAGCACAGAAACATATTGTTTATTATTGTCAAGTGTTATGTGGTATAGCAATTGTGCGTGCAACACTTTCTTAGGATTGGCAGTGAACAGGTTTATTTACAGCAGCGGCACCACAGGCAGGTGAATTGTGAAGTCAACAGGAGATAAGAACTTCTCAGCTCTGTTGTAATCCAACCGGACTGGGGGGCCCATCACTGGCCAAAATATCCTTGTATGGCTGTTAGAAAGAGCGTAACGACCTATGTTGAGTTAACTAAATAAGCTTGACCAAATTACTCTCTTAAGACTATTTTCATCTATATGATGGAAATAAAAAAATTAACTTGAAAGTTAAGAATAAAGAATAAGAGAGATATAATATGCAAAACATCATGTGGTGGTGTGAGGCAAATGGTGGTCCAAGTGAGGGTAGTGAGGAGGAGGGAGAAGAGGGGGAAGAGGAGGGAGAGGAGGGGGAAGAGGAGGAAGAACGAATGCTGCTGGGCAGGGTCCCTCTCCAGGGGCAGATCCTGATTTAGAGAGAGAGAGAGGAGTCATATTGTGCGGCTTTGTGTTGGGATTTTTCCTATGAGAACATCTTGACAGGGCACCTGGCTTATGAACAGCAGTGCCCTGAGGCCACCATTTTCCTATGCCTTATTTGGTCTGTGGGTACAGGGAACATTCTGTTCTGTTGGTCATAAGTCAAGACTGTGGGAGTAGAGAGCAGCTCTGGGCACTTGGCTGCTTGCTAGGTTGGGTACCAGCCAGTAAGGACCAGCCACAGCCCATCAGGTCATGGGCAGCCGAGCCCTCTCCCACTTGGCTCCACATGAATGCACCAAGAGAATTTGCTGAGGCTCAGTGGAGGGTGCAGAGGAGGAAGGAGCCCGGGAACACACTACCTTGAATGGACACCATCAGAATCCTCGCCCATAAAATACTGGCACAAAGAACAGAAATGGATAGGAGAAACTAGCTTGGCTTCTCCAGTTGGAAGTCCCCACCGAAAATGGATTCCTCTCTTTGTAGGGTTTGCATTTAACTAGCAGTTATTTTCACTAACTTTTGTTATAACCACATTTTCTAGTTTCTGTATCTGATGTTTGGGGTCTTGCTGAGCCTGCTGCTGAGGCAGGATAGAAAGAAGGGAAAATCTTGGGGACAGGAGAGGAGAGAAGGAGCTCTTCATTATGGAGTCCTGTTGAATTCTCTCACCAGTAGAGAAACAAAAATTACAATTAACAACTGCTCAAGGCCTTTCTCCCTTCCCAGCTGTCAACCTGCAGTTTTCCAGGGATCACACCAGAAGCCCCATTTACAGAGAAAGGACATGCCCAAACCGTTGTGCAATCTCAGTGCCTTCCCGTTTTCCTTATCCAAGGCAGTTAATTTATTTTGCTTATTGAAAAAGAGAGGACAAGGGGGAAGTAAAAAGTTTTCTTAGCAACCTTTTGGGATGTAACTTGAGAAGCACAGAGACACATCTTCCTCTCTGCAGCTCTTCCTTGAGAAGCCCTCATCACCCTCTTGGGTGTGTCTTTCTTTCTTTTGAGTGCCTCTTTTTTTAAAGAAGAAAAAAAAATCAAATTATGTAAGAGAATATTTATTTAAAAAATCACAGAGTTTAAAAATTATCATGTATTATAAATATCATAGAAGATTACTATAATAGTTGAATTAATCAAGTGCTGGCTGCTCACACTTGATTATTACTTCTCTATTTTAAAATTAAATTCTTAATATTTTTATTGAATTTTTATGTATTCATATATCTTAATCATATTTAGACCCTTCCCCTATCTGAACCCCTCCATAACCTGCCCACAAGATTTCATGTCGTGTACATTAAAGTATATTGAGTCAAGTTGGTGTACCCAGATGTCTCTTGGGGTGAGCCTGTTCGACTTAACTAGAAACATCGCCTTAAAGAAGATCAGCTTTCCCTCACCCAGCAGTGATCAGATGCCAATAGCTCCTCGGCTAAGATTGGGGCTTCCTTCCCATTTCTCCAGTTCTATGCTGGGTTTTAGTCTGATTGAGTTTGCATGGGTTGAGTTTGCAGGGGTCTTGTGCATGCTGTCACCATTGACTGTGTGTTCTTTTAATCCTCATGCTGAAGACNTATCAGCTCCACTGGGGAGTACATAACGATCATACTTCAAGTGGTTAAGACTGCTGTTCTTTTATTTTTTTATTTTTTTGGTCTTTTCGAGACAGGGTCTCCCCGTAGCCCCAGATGTCCTGGAACTCACTCTGTAGACCAGGCCGGCTTTGAACTTACAAAGATCTGCCTGCCTCTGCCTCCCAAGTGCTAGGATTAAAGGTGTGCACCACCACGCCTGGCTTGTATTAAAATATCTTTAATAAAGTCATCTGTGCCAGACAACTATGGACAAACACTCCACTCAGAGCTGCTAAAATTATTCCTCTAGCCAGATCCTAGGCCACTTCCCTTGGGTTGTCTAGTTCGTGTTAAACATTCAGTAATTTGTTCCTCCTGCCCAACACTGCAGGGAACATCAAACCATGCTGCCTGTGTTCAGTGAGCTTTGAGTAATGTCACCTTCCTTTGTAACAATAATTTTCTTTTTCTTTTTTCTTTTTTTTATTTTTGTATGTGTATGAATGTACTGTCTGCATGTAGGTTTGTGCACCCATGTCATGCAATGCTGCGGAGGTCAGAAGAGGGTCTTGGATTCCCCTGGAACTGGAGTTCTCCTGGAATTGGAGTTACAGACGGTTCTCAGCTGCCATGTGGGTGCTGGAGACCGAACCTGAGTCCTCTGCAAGAGCAGTTGGTGCTCTTAACCACTAGGCTATCTCTCAAGCCCTGTGACAATAATTTTCATATGCGTCTCATCATCTATCAAAATGAGTATCAGCAATCCTTACAGAAACCTGGCTGATGGGTATGGTCTGGAGAGTGAATACTCAAATAGCTCAACACCCCTGCAGATCTCCCTGGAAGTAGCACCTGTACACAGAGATGATGTGTTCTATCTCTTAAGGGCAGATGCACAGGTCTAAAGCTAGCTTAAGCTGTGGGTAGGAAGGCTGCAAGGTCCTGACTGACTCCCTGTGTTATGGTTGCCTTTGGTTGTCAACTTGATATATACACCTGGGAAGAGGGAACCTCAATTGAGTAATTTCCTTTATCAGATTGGCCTGTGGCCATGTCTCTGAGGCATTTTCTTGATTGTTGAGTGATGTGGAAGGGTCCAGCCTACTGTGGGTGGTGCCACCCCTGGACAGGCAGTCCTGAGTTGTATAAGAAAGCAGGCTGAGCACAGGCCAGAGGAGCAAGGCAGGAAGTGGTGTTCTTCCACAGTCTCTGCTTCCGCTCCTGCTGGCTTCCCTCAATGATGAATTATGAGTGGGCCACGTACACTAAATAAACCATTTCCTCCCCAAGTTGGTTTTGGGCAGTGTTTTGTTACAGTGATAGAAAGCTAATTAAGACATCTTATATCCCAAGAGTCCCCTGTGGCATTTGTGATGAGGAAGGCTGCTCAGCTTTGGCTTTGTGGGGTTGGTTGGGAGCACCACAATCTTAATCACAGGCCAGGTGAAAGCTAAGCCCAAGCTGGGCTCCGAGGTTGGGTCAGGAAGTGTGTGGGGACAGAGACATCAAGATTAACATACAACAGAGAGCCTAAATGGCAGAGTGGCTGAGGCTTGGGCTTAGACTGATATGTAAAAGAAGTCAGTTGGCAGAAAGACTGGAAACCCCTCCCAACCTGGGCTACATGTAACACAAAGCATGTATGAGAAAGTGGCGGGGTATCTCTGAATGTAGGAAAGATGGGTGCTATGCTAACAACCTATGACATTGTGGAAGGGGACTTTTGAGTGTCATTCCTGTTCAAGCCATCTAACCCACTCCTATTCTTTTGTAATACATGGTCGCTTTCTACCATTAGTCACATGCTCCTTCCTGGTCTGGATCCTTTGTTCCAGGACACAAGAACTTGGAGATCTCAGTGGGTGCTTTCTGGACTCAGATCCGTGCCTATAAAAAGACTCATTTCAGATTTAACTGGCCGTGCAAGTAGACCTTTTTCTTCCTCCCCCTAATGTGTGCTTTAAATATCTTTATATGAAAATAGTTGTAGATTGTCAATGCAAAAGCACAACTCTTACCTCAAAGGGTACAAATCTTATTCTGGAGTTAAATATGAATGACCATGGATTAGGAACACAGATTCAGCTTTCCCTAAATTTCATGTTCTGAAGGGTAATAGTTTCATAAAGTTTTATAATAAAAGAAAATCATGAATCAAGACACTTTAAATACATTGGTGGAAACATCAGGTAAGTAGTGCCTTATAGAAAAGTGGGAGAAGGGGCTGGAGAGATGGCCTAGCGGTTAAGAGCGCCGACCGCTCTTGCAGAGGACCCGGGTTCGATCCCCAGCACCCACATGGCGGCTGAGAACCGTCTGAAACTCCAACTCCAGGAGAACTCCAGCTCCAGGGGAATCCGACGCCCACTTCTGACCTCCGCGGCATTGCCCAAAACGTAAAATCAGTTCAACTTTAACATCATTTAGAAATTGATTAGCTTTGACGCATAGCTTAGCTCTATTTACTCTAGCCAGAAATACCCGAAGATTTGGGTTGAGTCCTCTTATCCAAAATATATAAAAGTCACAATCTCTAATAATGACAGTATTCCTAATGTTCTATAACTAACTCAAGAACTAATGTTTACTAATTAAATACACATTTAAAATGTCCTTTAGTGTTTATCTGATATTAAAAAACAATAACCAACATCACAGTGACTTCTACTCAAGTTTTATTTCCCTTTCTGGTTAAGATAGAAAATAAATGAATGAGATTTAGAGTCCTCAAGCTAAGAAAGTGATCCTGGGGGCTTGGAGAGATGGCTACTAGCGGTTTAAGAGCACCGACCGCTCTTACAGAGGACCGGGTTCGGATCCCCAACACC
>VZQC01014025.1:611569-644493 GCA_009823505.1 Rhizomys pruinosus | reverse complement strand
TTTTTTTTTTTTTTGGTCTCTTGAGACATGGTCTCCCTGTAGCCCCAGCTGGCCTGGAGCTCCCTTTAGTACACCAGGCTGACCTTGAACTCACAAAGATCCACCTGCCTCTGCCTCCTGAGTAATGGGATTAAAGGCATGCACCATTTTAACATTTTTAATATCAATAGAAACATTGTAATCCAATTGGTTGGACTAATTTTTTCTCTTTTTCTTAAATTGAACAAAATTTACCTAAGACTTTAGATTTAAAATATAGATACAAGAAAGCAAGCAAGCAAGCAAGCAAGCAAGAAAGAAAGAAAGAAAGAAAGAAAGAAAAAGGAAGGATGGATGGATGGATGGATGGACAGAAGGAAGGAAGGAAGGAAGGAAGAAAGAAAGAAAGAAAGAAAGAAAGAAAGAAAAAAAAAAAAGAAGAGTTGACCATAGTGGCATAGGCACTCAGCATTCAGGAGGCAGAAGCAGGTGGCTCTCGTGAGATCAAGGCTAGCCTACATAGACTTTCAAGAAAGCTGGGGCTACAGGAAGACTCCTATCTTAAAAACTACCCTCCCAAAGATATTTACAGATTTCCCCAAAGGAAGTTTATTTTGGAACATTGCCAGTTTTTGTTTATTTAAAATATTTTATTTATTATTTTTATTTCATGTGTTTGACTACATTGCCTGTATGTATGTAAGTGCACCATGTCATGCAACGGCCTGTGGAGGTCAGAAGAGGCCGTCAAGCTCCCCTGGAAATGGAGTTGCAGATGGTGGTTGTCCACCCTGTGCATGCTGGGAAGCATATTTCTGCAAGTGCTCTCAACCACTGAGCCGTCTCTCCAGCCCCAAATTTTTGTTAATTTAAAAACTAGATTTCTTTTATCCAAATCACACTGAATATGAGAAAATTCGCTTCACAAAGACAGCGAAAACACTTGAATCTTTTTAAACATGCAAATTTGGTAAATAAGGTAGAGGTTTGGGGTAAGCAATCAGCCATAACAAAAGCACATTGAAAAGACATAATATCCTCATTTGCAATTTTGCTAAAAGAAAAATTAACATTATCTTATCAGTTAATGATACACTAAATACAATACTAAATATCTTAAACAATTAAAAGCATCCAGTTATTAAAGGAGCTAAGAAATATAAAAAGTGCTAAGTTTCTCTGAGCATTCGATTATCAATATAGTTGAAGATGACTCACCCAGCATTTCAGAAGCCCACACGTTTGTGTCTTTGGATGAAGTTGATCTGTGTTTGATGTGACAAATGTGAATCTGAAAGTTCATCTCCTGAAGTTTTGTAGTTCAGAAGCTGACTAGAGATACCTGAATAGTCTTTTTCCCCAGGCATATATATACATAAATGTATGTATATATATATGTATTCTGTATGTATATATATACATATATGTATATCTCCTTTTTGTCTTTTAGTTATTGCAATCATCTGATTTCATCTTTTAAAATATATTTTATTTATTATTATTTATTTATTTATTTTTAATTTTTTAAATTTATTTTTGTATGTGTATGAGTGTACTGTTTGTGCACCCGTGTCGTGCAATGCCACGGAGGTCAGAAGAGGGTGTCGGATTCCCCTGGAACTGGAGTTCTCCTGGAATTGGAGTTACAGACGGTTCTTAGCTGCCATGTGGGTGCTGGGGATTGAACCCGGGCCCTCTGCAAGAGCAGTCGGTGCTCTTAACCGCTAGGCCATCTCTCCAGCCCCATTTTTATTTATTTTTTATGTGTATGAATGTACTGTCTGCATGTAGGTTGGTGCACCTGTGTCATGCAATGCCATGGAGGTCAGAAGAGGGCGTCGGAGTCCCCTGGAACTGGAGTTAAGATGGTTCTCAGCTGCCATGTGGGTGCTGGGAATCGAACCCAGGTCCTCTGCAAGAGCAGTCGGCACTCTTAACCGCTAGGCCATCTCTCCAGCCTCTATTTATTATTTTTATTATATGTATATGAGTGTATTGCATGCAGATGTGTAAGTGTACCTGTGTCATGCAATGTCCAAGGAGGTCAGAAGAGGCTGTTGGATCCTCTGGAAGTGGAGCTTCAGACAGTTACTAGGTGCCATGTGAGTGCTGGTAATTGAGCCCAGGTCTTCTCCAAGGGCTCTCTAGCCCTGAATTCTTTAGGGAAAAACTCTGTAATCAATTATGACTTTCTGTTACTATATTTATAAGTCTCTTCTAGGGGCTGGGAAGATGACTCAGCAGATAAAAGCAGTAGCTGCTCCTGGAAAGGACTCAGGTTCAGTTCCCAGAACCCACATGGTGATTAACAACTGCCTGTAACTCCAGCTCTAGGGTATTGACACCTTCCTCTGGTTTCTGCCAGTATTGCATGACACAGGTACATTTACATACATGCAGGCAAAACACTTATACATGTAAAATAAAAATATACATAAATATTAAAAGTTTCTTATAGTATATGTCTATCTTGAATAGACATAGCTCATATATATGCATATACTAAATAACTTTCAGTAGAAATTTGAAGTCGCTACATCCCTGTCTTTGGGTCAGATGGACCAGAGCACAGCTTTCCTAGGGGCCATGGTCCTAAGGACTGAGTGTGACTTTGTGTAGGGCCTCATTGCTCTCCCAGACATTTTCTGGGGATCTCACAAATGAGCCTATCAACTTTGCTTCCATTGTCAAGTTCCCCTCATTGTGCCCCTGTGATCCACAGCGTTGCCTTATCAATTGCATTCCTGTCAGGTGCTCCTCAGGGAGCCTCCCTGTGAGCTCATTGAGGTTCCTTAGCAACCCACCAAAATCCCATATGCACCTATGGTAAGGACAGTGCAGTATGATCTGCTCTCAGGAAGCCCACACCCAGGCTCTCCACATATCTTTCCTTCTCTTAACTCTGGTGCTTAAAATCTAGAAATGCCTTTCAATAAACCCCAACTCTGCTTATAACCTGTCATCTTGAAGACATTTAAATGCATTCACACAATATATATGTCATTAAATTAATTAGTTGATTTTTTAAATTTTAATTGAAAGTCTTAAAAATTTTTTTTTTATTTCTTATGTGTATGAATGTACTGTCTGCATGTAGGTTTGTGCACCCTTGTTATGCAGTGCTGTGGAGGTCAGAAGAGGGTGTTGGATTCCCCTGGAACTGGAGTTAAAGATGGTTCTTAGCTGCCATGTGGGTGCTGGGGATCGAACCCGGGTCCTCTGCAAGAGCAGTCGCCTCTTAACTGCTAGGCCATCTCTCCAGCCCTAATTAGTTGATTTTTATTTTATGTGTATGAGTGTTTTTTCTGCTTGTATTTAAGTGCACTTGTACATGCAGTTCCTGAAGAAGCCAGAAGAGGGTGTTGGATCCCTTGGAACTAGAGTTATGGAAAGTTGTTAGTGTCATGTGGATGCTGGGAACTGAACCCAGGTCCCCTGAAAGAGCAACTGATACTGAAACATTTCTCCAACCTCCTATATATGATCTCTCCTGGTCTCTCTCCTTGAAACTGGTTTATTTTACTTAGCTGAATGTGTTTGAAATCTACCCAGGCTTTTACATTTAGCCATCTACCTCTTTTCATTGTTGCATAGTATTCCGCTACCATAGATAGATTTGTAGTTTAACCACCACCTCCCAAGGAACACTTTGTTCCTAGTTTGAGGCTTGTTCACACCAAGCTCTACAGTCTTTCTTGCCTCCATTTCTCTGGTTGAATGCCCAGGAGTATTACTGTTGAGTCACTTGTCAAATGTGGACTTTGTTCTGAGAAGCTGCCCTGCGGTTCTCCATGGTGTCTGTGCGATCTGCAGTCTCACCATATCCTGGCCAGTATTTGACGTGGTTGCTGCAGTTTTCACCTTCTGCCTGTCCTGACAGGTGCCCAGTGTGGCCTCCCGAAGGCCCCAGCTTGCCTTTCTTAGGTTTGTGGTGCCAATCCCCTCATGATGTACTCGATTGCCATCTGTGTATCTCCACTGTGAAAGGTTTCTTCATGTCCTCAGAGCTTTGCAAAATTTTGGTTGAGTTTGAGATGAAGTGATAAGAAATTAAAGCCAAGTTCAATGGGAAAGCCAACAAAATGTCATGGTAAAACCAGGTGAAGTCACCAAAATGAAAGGCAGATGCTCTATGTTGCAAGTGGCAGTCTCCATGGGGAAGCAGGGTACTTGGAACAGGCAAGGATGAGCACAGCAGCAATACAAGCTCGCGCCAGTGAGTAAGCAACTTGACTTTCCAAGGTAATAGCTCTGTTGGCACACTTAAGTACTGACGGACTACCAAGTCCTATACACCAGCCCAGATACCATTGCCCTATTCTGATTAGGGCTCCTTTATGATCTTACCTTATGGATGACAAAACTGAGCACGGGGCCTGAGATTTATCCTCAGAGGTGGAAGCTTTGAGGCCAGGTACATTTGATTTTGAAGTCTGTATTTCCTTTTATTAGATAACTTATATTAAATAGCTGTTCTCCCTGGTCTCCCCTGGTCTCCCCTGGTCTCTCCTGGTCTCCTCTGGTCTCCCCTGGTCTCTCCTGGTCTCTCCTGGTCTCCCCTGGTCTCCCCTGGTCTCCCCTGGTCTCTCCTGGTCTCCCCTGGTCTCCCCTGGTCTCCCCTGGTCTCCCCTGGTCTCCCCTGGTCTCTCCTGGTCTCCCCTGGTCTCCCCTGATCTCCCCTGGTCTCCCCTGGTCTCCCCTGGTCTCTCCTGGTCTCCCCTGGTCTCCCCTGGTCTCCCCTGGTCTCTCCTGGTCTCCCCTGGTCTCCCCTGGTCTCCCCTGGTCTCTCGTGTTCTCTCATGGTCTCTCGTGGTCTCTCTTTTCGTCCCTCTATCTACTCCCTCTCCCCTGTCTCCTAGTTAAGACGTCTACTTCTCTCTAGGCATCACCCATTCTGTCCCCATATCAGACTATCAGCAGTGTTAGTAGAACCTTGTCTGTCGAGTGATTTCCTTTGAAGCTCAGGTTAATTCTGGTGGATTCCAGGCTGGTTACTGGGCAGACACGTCACATCCCTGTCCTAAGCCCTGTGTATCTGCCTATGCACTCACTCCAGTGCAGAAATGTGACCTATGCCTTCAACAGTCTGATCTCAGGTCTCAGTAGAAAACACGTGTCACATAGGGAAGAATCTAGTCAGAGTATGGAGCAGGGCTGAGGGGACCAGGAGGGAACTGTGCAGCTCCTTTGGACAAGTCCAGGCAGGATGCCGTGACCATCCCCAGATGGGAAGGGCAAGAAGAGCAGATGGGGCCACGAGAACCCTGTGGGCAGCTGGACCTGGAAAAGGGACTCGCCTTCTAATGCTGCGGGCACACAGTCCCTACTGGGCCTGCGCTGAGGCAGGCAGGGAGTGAGTTGTGTGTCACATTGGGTCAGACCCCCAACTAGGAGCTGCAGAACAAGGCTCTGGTGATACAGCTTCTGAAGACACAGGGAAAGGTAGGTGTGGGGTGCTAGGTCTACAGTAAATCAAACAATGACCCAAACGTTTTCATGTCCTAATCCCTGAAACCTGTGTCCAGATATCACCACAACAGTGTTTATAAGCAGGATGGAAGATGGTGAGAAGACAAAGGTTGTAATGGGTAACTTTAGCTGTCGACTTTACACAATCTAGAGTTATCTGGGAAGAGACTATCAGCTGAGGAATTTCCTAGGTTAGGCTGGGTTGTGGGTGGGTGTGTAGGGACTTATCTTGATTGCTAATTGATGTAGGAGAGTTCAGCCCACTGTGGGTAACACCATTACCCAGGCGGGTAGGATCGAACTATGGAAGAAAGCTAATTGAGTGTAAGCCTTCCTTCCCGCCAGCGAGCAACATCCTTGAGGGTTCTGACCCCACATCTTTGGCTGTGAAGTGAGTTTCTTGGTCTTGGTGGGAGGTGATGCTGTGTAGAATAGCAACTGGGCCAACATTGAAGTTCCTGCCTTGAATTCTGGCCTCTGCTTCCCTGCAGTGATGGAGTGGTCCTCAAAACTGCAGACCAAGGAAACCCTTTCCTCCATAAGTGCTTTTGGTCAAGGTGTTTTATCACAGCCACGGGAATCAAACAAAGGCAGGAGTGTGGTATTAGAAGCAAGAACTGGGACGGGATCTCCAGATGCAGAAGGACAAGTAGATGGATCCTCTGCTCAGTGACTCCGGAAGGAATCAGTCCCGTGGACACCTTTGGCTGTGCACCAGCCAGGAGAGGACGGAATGAAGAATGTTTAGCTTTACAGAAAGAGGAAGAACATGGGGCCTAGCTCCAAAGCTGTGTCCCTGCGCTTGGACCAGGGAAGCCATTGATTATTGCAAGGAGAGGTGCATACATGCCCAGGGATGCTCGGTTTAGCATCGTGCTTCCTCATACATCTCCTGTTCAAGAGAAAGAACAGAAGCCTCTGGATGGAGAATTTAGCATTTTAATGAGCAAAGCTGCTATCTAGGTAAAACGTACATAGGGAGTCAAGTGGGATGACCGGGCCATTTTTCCTGGGCCTTTGTAAATTTCCCTGACTGACTTTATCGGAAACATAGAACAGCTTTGGAGGCAGGTTTTCAGCCACTTTGAGGGGCAGTAGCTTGCTCCTGCAAGCACAGAGGGTCTTCTCTGAAAGTATCTGCCTAATGGCTAATACTTTGAGTCTAACCAACCAGGGGGCTAGATTTGGGGTGGGGGGAGGGGAATGAATTGTGAACAGAACACTGCATCTTTCTAAAGAGAAGAAACATCTGGAAGGTGCCTGAGGATCACACAGCAGTGCCCATGCTCTTTTTAAACTTCCATATTTCAGTGTGCTGTATGAGAGAAAAGAGAGGTGGGGACATCCAGGGAGCCTGTGGATGACAGCCAAGAGGCCTGGTTGAAAATGCAGAAGCAGGGCTGGAGAGATGGCCGAGCGGTTAAGAGCACCGACTGCTCTTGCAGAGGACTGGGGTTCGATCCCCAGCACCCACATGGCAGCTGAGAACCATCTTTAACTCCAGTTCCAGGGGAATCCAACGCCCTCTTCTGAACTCCTTGGCATTGCACGACACAGGTACACAGACCTACATGCAGACAGTACATTCATACACATAATAAAATTAAAAAAGTTTTTTAAAATTAAAAAAAAAGAAAATGCAGAAGCATATGTAACTCAGAGAGGTGTAAGCCAGGCCACTAGCCATGATGCTGCTAAAACAAAACACAATGAGGTGGGTTATTTACAAAGAACAGAAAGCTCATTCTGACAGTTCTGGAGGCTGGGGAGTCTGAGGTCAAGGTGTTGTCTCTGGTGTCTTCTCTCAGCATCTAGGATGGTGCTCAAAGCTGTGTTCACATGTGGAGGGCAGAGGCTGGAAGGGCGAGAAAATCCTCAGTAACTTTCCAGAACCCTTTCTACACTAGTCCCCTCCTGAGCCTCCTATGATAGTCTGCATCATTTTTTATTGTTGTTGTTGGTAGTGGTGGTTGTGGGGTGTGTGTGTGTGTGTGTGTGTGTGTGTGTCTGTGTGTGTGTGTTGTGTATGCATGTGAATTTACCTAGAAGTTTAGTTAGTAAAACTTAACAAAGCAAACACTCCAAAGAGAAACTGCACTTGGCTGTAGATTCTGTATATTAGATTATTTAAAAATTTTTTAATTAATTTTTTGAGAACTTCATATAATTTATTTTGATTATATTCACCCCAGTTTTTCCCTAAATCCTCCTAGATCCATTTCCCACCTCCCCAACCCCTCTCAACTTTGCATTAAAGAAATAAACAGAGTCCAATTTGTGTTGCTCATGTAATCATGGGCGAGAGGTCATCCACTGGAGAATGGCCCACCTACCAGGGGCCACACCTTTAAATAAACTGACTCTCCTCCCTCAGAAGCTATCAATTGTCCGTAGTTCCTCAGTGACGGAGCTTGTTGTCCTGACTTCCATTGGCTTGGTTTGGCCCACGTGATCATCCTTAAACCAATTGGCACCTGGCTAGGAGGGCGTGGTTCCCTACTGAGCCTCATTCCATCCCTGCAGCCAAGGCTGGGGGCTAGACCTGACTAAAACATAGATGCTGATGCAGGAGACTGTCTCCCAAGGAAGCGAATGCTGCTGGCAGGATGAGGGACAGAGGCCCACGACAATGTCCATGTGGCGGAGTGACCCCTTTAGCTCTTTCATTGCATTAGAAAGGGAATCAAAGGGGACAAGGAAAGCGGGGTGGGTGGGCTTGGGTTACAAACAGAATGGATTCCCTTAGTGTCAAGTCAATGAGAGTTTTATGGGGGAGCCCCCAAAAGTTGAGACATTGTTAAAAACGAATTTGGGGAATTTTCAAGTTCAGAGCATTATTCTTCCCAAGTGGCCCTCAGAAAACTAAATGAATGAAAAATGTTATCCACACTTATAAATACCCAGAAATTCCCCCTCCAACTGTCTCTCAGATGACAGGCTGGGCAGGTCCTTGGGGCTCCTGTGCGTTCAGCATGCCCTGGTGCTTTTAATAAGGAAGTCTCTTTGGCAGTTCCAGCCAGGCTCCAATGAGGCTTGGTGCACTCCATCTCTCAAATTCCTCCTAATTTCCTGTGGAATTCTCTTGTTCTTTTCCTTTCCTTTTATCTTCTTTTGAAATTTTTAAAATTCCTTATTCAGCCTGAATCCATTTCTTGGCTCTTCACCAGGTCTGTGAGCCACCAGAGGGTGACTGCGGATTTCGGACAAAGACAGGCTGCATTGTTCCTAGTTCCCCTTTCCCCTTGACTATGGAGTGAAGTGCATCCGCTCCCAGGTCACCTTCTATAGGATGGTGGCAGCAGTTAGAATGCTCAAATTGGCTCAGACGTTATAGGAATTTTGGGCTTATTTAATTCCAAGTCTGGAACTGGTAAGGCTTAAGGCATGGTTTAATCGACTTGGCCTCTAATATCTCACTTCTCTTCATAGAGGGACAGATGTAGTAGGCACTTTGAAGAGTTATCTGGAAAAAAATCTTCTTTGAATGAATACATCCATGCCTATCTTTCTCTGTGGGTTGACTTGGTTGTGGGCAGTACTAAGCAGTGTGGAAGTGGTATTTTTGTACCTAGCCCACTGCGACCCACCCATTGTATGCCCACCTGCAGTATTATTGACCTAAACCCTCACCAAATGAGCCAAGGCCAAGACCTCTAGCATTTAAGAAGATAAAAGGCGCTGACAGCAGGTGTATATACACACCCTTCCACTGTTCCAGGCATTCAGAAATGTTGCCATTCACCTTCTGAATGGACAGCTGCCCCCAGCCAGCTGGACGAGGGCCTGCAAGCCATCCACTAGTCAGGCTGGAAACGGGAACAAAACCCTTTCAAACCAGAACTGCTCACTGGCCTTGAAGACGGATCACATAACACCAGTCTAGTCCCTCCCTGGGAGAGCTCTGGGCACTGCCCCACGGTGGGGCACTGAGGTCACCCCAGGTCAGCTTCTGGCTCACCTCCCAACACTGGCAGGATCTTCCGGCTCTGGGTGCTTCAATTCCAGCCTTTTCTGACTGCAGTGCACCCCGACCCCCACGTCACCTTTCATTAACGGGCCAATGTGCCCAGCATGAGGAGGTGACTGCATTTCCAGTTATTTCTTCCAGGTATTTAATTTTATTGGTCCTTTTTATTTAAAAATGTTGAATGTCCTTAGGCTGAGCCTCTTGACAGAGGAGCCGCTGCTCATTTCTCGTCACACACAGACTATGGGCCAGGGAAACAGCCTCGAAGACTGTCAGACCTGTACAAATTCGAATTCATAAAGACTGATGGTTAAGCCCAGGATGAGGAGGACAGAACCCTGTGTTAATGACCTTGGTGCGAATGGAAGACTGCGGAGTTGCTAGGCCTTGAATCCACAGAGACAAAAGAACAGAACCAGAGTTTTTCTGCTGGGAAATGCAACAGTAGCCTGGAGCAAGATCCACAGAATCCATGCAGAGGCTGCTAAGTCATTTGAGAACATCATGTTTCCTAACTCTCTGTGGATCCCATCAAGAGAGGACATTACTAACCACTTGATGTCCACATTGGTCTTCCTGTGGGTCTCCATAATCAGGTCATAGCCTTCCATGGAAGTGGGGAGCTATTGCCGGATAAGAGAATAAGATGTGGGCATGTACCTGGTTGAAATCTTTTCCCTTTATGAGACAAGATCTCTATAGCCCGGCATGATCTGAAACTCACCATGCAGCTTAGGTTGGACCTGAACTTTCGATCCTTTATTCATAGCCTCCTGAGGGTTGAGATTATACACATGTGCAATCCCATCCGGCCTGAGAATTTCTTCTGGGTGAGAGGTGGAGATGTATCTGTAGATGCTGCATTGGTGTAGGGACAGGCTGTTCCTTGTGTATCATTTCCATGAAGGGCCTCAGTAAGACACACCGGGAAGCATTAACTGAAACAAAGTTGAGATGACAAGAAGGAAGCTTGAAGAGGTCTCAGGTTCCACCAAGCATGAACTGTACAGAGTGTCATGTGTCACATTGAGACCCATAAACCCAATCTGTGAACTGATTCACATCACTCTACCTCACTGGGATAGGCCCCCACCCCCACCCCCACCCCCAGCCATTTCCAACTCTTAGTATCTTCCTTTCTCCCATAATGAGTCCTGCAAACCTGCAAACATGCCCTGCATCTCCATACTCCCTGGTGTGGCTTGTGCATCTGTACGGGGATGCTATGTGCTCACCTGAGCTCTGACCTCCATCGCTATACCTTCCAACCCTCTGGTACCCACTTGCAGACCCAGTGGGAACTGTGATCCCAAGAACCATTAATAGGCTATGAAATTCCATGGACAGGGGCCAGGCCAGGTCTGCTTCTGTAGAGGAGGGTGCTGCCATGTGCTGCTAAGTGTGTGGCTGCTGGTCTTTGAGGCTTCTGTGGATCCTGACCCATGTCCCCCTGTGTCCAGTCGCCTGCCCCAGTCTGGGGGTCTGGATCCGCAGGACTCTGGTCTTCGTAAGTGCTTCCCATCAGTTCCTTTATTTTGAGTTTTTTAAAAGTTTTTTTTTAAGGTGAATACATGGGAAGTTGAAATGCTCTAGCAGCATTTCCTCATTTATTCTCTCTCTCTCTCTCTCTCTCTCTCTCTCTCTCTCTCTCTCTCTCTCATATGTACACAGAGAGAACCTTCTGTGTATACTGGATATGGAAGCGATTACACTAGGTTGCAGTAATTACTTTTACATAATTAGAGCTAGGGACTTGTGAATCAAACCCATCCATACCCATTAACAATGTGTGCTTGGGCCAAGAGGGTTTTTTTTTTCTATCTTTCCTTTTTTAACAGGACTGGACAATGTCAAATCCTTGGGGGAAAAAATCCACACCTTTTTTTTTTTTTTAAGCTGACAGCACATTCCATGCACTCTGTAATGTAGAGCTGATGAAGATACAGTCGCAAGAAAACCTATAATTGAATCCAGCACGTAGCAAGCATAGCTGACCACAAAGCACACCCAGCTGAAATCACATGTGCTGGACTCTAGTCCTCCCGGGTGGGGGCACAAAAAATATTTCTGGATTGTGTCTCAGGCAGCCTGTTCTATCCATGTGGCCAACACAGAACAGGAATGGTCCTTTTCCTGGGCAGAGGCATTGGGCTATGTCAAGGAACACCTGGATTGCCTTTGATAAAGCTGCCTCTGGGCTGGCTGGAGGGCAGACAACCTGAGAAAGAGAGGTTTGGGCAGCGCTCAGCTCTGTGACCTGAGCCCTGGTTCCTTACCAGTGTGTCTATCAGATCCCTGAGTGGTGAGCAGTCAGTCCCTCAGGGATGGGGCGGGGGGGGGGGGGTGAGGTAGGGGGGCGGGTCAGGATATGCCCTTTGGTCCCTTCCCCAGAACTCAGGGTAAGCCTCATCAATCTTCCCTCTTAGTCCAGTGCATCCGAGGCCCCTTGCATGTGTGGATTCCCACAGGAGACAGAAGGGAATACATCTCGCTTTCAGAATTCCACGTTGGTGACTCACAGCATAGTCGCCCAGGCTCCAGCTGCCGTGTCTCCTGGGGTCATTCCTGGGAATGAGCACCTCCCCCTAAACCCTTCCCCTGTGTTTGGTCCTCGGTGCTGGTGCCCTGTGGCTTCCTGGCTGGCTAGGGGAAACTGCTGAGTGGCTCTGGCCACCATGTTCTGAATATGGTGGAGGCTCGGGTGCACTCACACCGCTGGACCCCTCCAGCCAACTTCCGCTGGAGCTGTTTAATGTGGGCTGAGCTAAGCCTGGCTTGACTCGGATCCCCTTGGGTCATTTCCGCAGCATTTCTGCCTGGCATGCCTGGGGTAAGACATCCCCTTCCCAGTTCCAGGTGCCGTGCTCACTTTTGTGGGGCCCCTTTTGTGGGGTAGATTTGTGTAGTGATACCTACACCCGCGGCTCTGTGTCCATCTTGGGTCCTCCTGGCTGAGGACATGCGGCCTCACTGCTACTTAATGCAAGGCAACACCCTGCCTCTGCCACAGAAGGTGACATGACTGCGAGAAGTGGGGTGTGAGGAAGACGCAGCGCCGTTCCTGAGCCTCGGAGGCCGCGCAGGAGCTGCAGGGAAGTCCCGGGTGTCCGGGGAGCAGGTGGTCTTCGTCTGGACGCCCAGCTCTCCCAGCTGTTGCGAGTCCTAGTTGGAAGAAGCATTCCAGGGACATTCTTTCTGTCTGGAGCAGGGACTTGGCCTGAACCTTGAACCAAAAAAACCGGAACAAGCTGCACCAGTTTGCTCCACCTCAAAACAAATCCAATTTTTTTTTTTATAGTACTGAGAGTCAAACTCGAGTTCTGGGGTTGGCTCGTTTTGTTTGTTTTCCCACCGGAGAACAGCTCTCTCCTGAAGTGATTGGGGAGACCGTTGCATGGGCCTCGGGCTTATTCCATTCGTTCTCAGGCACAGACCGCACCAGAGAGGCTGAGGTGGCAGGGGTGTGTGTGGCAACCTTAGAATCCTGTGGGCGGTGCTGGCACCCTGTGACCCATTGGGGTGGGATAAATGTGTGTGTGTGTGTGTGTGTGTGTGTGTGTGTTTGTGTGTGGTTTAAAGCCTCTTGGCATTCACAGGAGAGGGGGCAGAAGCCCCAGAGACAAAGAACCGCAGGCCCTCTCCTGACAAGAAATGAATGTTCTGTGTTATATGACTGGGTTACCCTGGCGGTGCACTAGGACAGAGACCTACCCACGAAGCCGATCCTGACCGGGCCTCTCACCACGCTCTCTGTATTAGATTCTGTTGTGGCTGTGATGAGAATACCTGATTAGAAGCAACTTAGAGAGGGAGCAAGAGACGGCTAGCTTTGGCTCAGTGGATCAGGAGGGTTTTAGTCCAGCATGGCACCAAGACAGGGTTGTGGGAACAGTTACTTCTTCTTGGGGCGGGGGGGGGGGGCCGCAGGGAGGCAGCTTATTGATGTGGATCTGGAAGCAGAACCAGCAGGCTAAACAAAAGGTGAGCGTAAGTGTCACAGGCCAGCCCCCTCGTGACCTGCCTCTGTTCCAGGTCCACCTCCTAAAGCTCCACGGCCCTCAGAGCAGCACACAAACCGAGCACCAACTGCTCAGAACATGACCTTGTGGGGCACGTTTCAAGTGGGTGTAAAACCCAATTTGCTCAGTGGCAGAAGGGGGCCTGGAAGCACACATGTCAGAGTCCTGGGAGGAGTATTGATGCTCTGAGAGAATGTGTCCTACTAGTAGGACCACCAGATTCTACCAGAAACTGGTCTTATGATTGTGACTTTTTGCTTTCAAGTGAGACCACCATAAGAAAATCAGTGCTGGATTACAGATGTATTTAGTCCAAAGCCAGTCCACACAAAATGTTTCCTGGTTCTGTTACCCTGTACATGTTCTTAACCTCTCTGAATCCTGTCATCTTTCTGTAACTAATGGCACCTACTAGGTCCTTCAGGAGGCTCTGCGAGGGATGATGTGCTAGAGTAACTCGGCATCCAACACCTTTCCAGGCACAGCAGTCCTTTCCTTCACCTGTGGACAGCAACTCCAGGACTGGTTTGGGTCCAGAAGTCCTGTACTGGAAGCATACCTGTGTGTGTCCAGTTGGAGGCAGGCTCATGAGAAGTATTTTGAAAACCTTTTGGCTGAGTTCAAGTCAAGGCTGCCTAAAGTTGGAAACTTAACAAGCAGGTGTGGTTTAAAGGCTCGCCTTTCTTTTTTTGTTTTATGGCCCAATTCAGTTTTGATGCCCCTCAAAGCATCCACCTGTACAGATACCTGAGAACCTCCCGTAAGTAAAAACTTGAAGCCCAGGTACCTGCCAATACTTTCTGGAACTTATCGAAACTTTTTTATGAGCCGGATACTTAATAGGTCAGTGATCTGTCATGAATAGTGGTCGTCAGATCAGCTCAGGCCAGGTGCTGTACTACTCTCCAGCTCTGAGTCCCTCTCAAATCTCCAAGTTCCTTTGGAGAAAAAGCCCACTATTTTACAAAATATTTTTATTGAATTTTCGGGAATGTCATACAATGCGTTTTGGTCATTTTCAGACCCTGTCCCCATCTGTCCCTTTTTACTACTCCTCACCTGATTTCATGCCCTCTATTATTTTTTAAGGACTATCTATCCCTCTCCTGTGAATGCCAAGAGGCTTTAAACCACACACACACACACACACACACACACACACACACACTATCGAGTCTAATTTGTGTCCCCAGATGCCCTTTGGTGTGGGTTCCTCCACTGGCCAACCCACCCAGCATCGCAACCTTAAAGAAAACTGAGTTCTTTTTCCAGATGCTATCAATTGCCAATAGTTCCTCAGCTAGGGTTGGGGCTCCTTCCCCACCTCCCCACTTCTGTGCTGGGATTTTGTCTGTCTTGAGTTTACACAGGTCTCATGCATGCTGTGACCACTGCTGTGAGTTCACACAAGTAAGTGCCCTGCTGTCTGGAAAGCAGTGTTTCCTCCTGTCATCCACCACCTCTGACTTACATCCTTCTACTTCCTTTTCTGCAATGGTCCCTGAGCCTCGGGAGGCAGAGGTTTGAGATAGGTGCCCTGCTCAGGGATAAGCACTCTGTGGCCTCTTATTCTCTGAATGTCCACCAGTTGTGGGTTTCTGTGCTAATTGCCGTCTGCTGCAAAAGAGAAAAGCCTAAAGATTTAATTATTTTTATCCCAGGTATGAGACTTAGGAGAAACAATGGATACAAAAGGCAACCGCCAGGGGGTCTCAGGTCCTTGGTCTTTCTCTATTCCAGGTGCCGCTGTTTCTTCCTAACAGCTCCGCTAAGCAGCCTGTTCTGTAGCTCAGAGGCCTTCATACATTTCTGCTTCCCAGCACTCCCCAGTATAGTTACCCAGCCACACACCCAGGCCAAGCTGACAGGGGCTGGGGTTTGAAGGGGGAAAGAGCCAGTGGGGGGCATGGGACAGTGGGGGAACCAAATGAAGATGTGTGCTGTGGTGTGGGTGGAACCCAGAACTTTCTCAGCTTCATATCTGGGTGCTTTGCCCCAGCTCGAGGTACTATTTTGAAGACGGTAGAGTGCTGGAGAGGTGAGGCTTGGTTGACAGAGCTATGTCACTCAGGGTTGGCCTTGGAACATTACACCTTCTCCAATTTGTTTGCGCTGCTTCCTAGCCATGTGACCAGCCTCTCCACGTCCTGCCACCAGGGACAGAGTAGCTCTACCCTGCCCTCTGCACCATGATGAACACTAAGCCACAATAATTCTGTTCTCCCGTAAGTTGCTTCTGTCAAAGTAACTATGACAGATAACAGAGGATACAAGGGATTCTGGAATGTTTTCCTTTTTCATAACAAAATGACCTGTGGCACTGTTGGTGTAAGGACAAGGCTCTTGAGAGGTCCCCAGGTATGGACAGTGTTCTCCATATGCATTTGCAAGTTGTTTTTTTTTTTTTGCAAGTTTGAAACATCTTATCATAAAGCTTTATTTTGAAAGTACGTGAAGAGAGATTGCACCGACTGCTCTTGCAGAGGACCCGGGTTCAATCCCCAGCACCCACATGGTGGCTGAGGGCCGTCTGAGGCTCCAATTTCAGGAGAGCTCCAGTTCCAGGGGAATCCGACACCCTCTTCTGACCTCTGCGGTGTTGCACGACATGGGTGCACAGACCTGCATGCGGACGGTACATTCATACACATACAGAAATAAATAAAAAATTTAAAAAATTTAAAAAAAGAACAAAAAATTTTCTGTGTCATAACAGTCTCTGATAGCAGATGGAACTTGCCCTATGTAATGGGAACTTGGGTTTTGAAATAGACCTCAGATTTGAGTGACTGGCCATCTGAGTGTATCGTTGAGGTAAAGGTTGAAATTGATTCCTCCATTCCAAAGGGAGCTACGTATTTAACCTATGGGCACATTGCCACATTTGAAACCCAGAGTGTTCCGGAACTTGAAATGATCAACCCTGGAGAGAGTTTTGTCACACACATTGACTTCTTTTGGGGCAATGGTTTTTATTTATTCCTTGCAGCACTGTCTTCTCAAGATGGTTCTGATGATTAGAGAAGGGTTTGCACAGCCCCGCCCACAGGTAAGACTCTGAGAGCTGTTGGCAACATTTGGCTTGTTGGATTGGTTCTAGAACAACGGCACCTAACACGGGTGGCCATTTTATACTGAGCCCTTGTGCGTGGGGTTTATGAGTGTCTGCAGATCTTGGTCCCAGGGTCCTCCGTGGACTACGGGTGATTCTGTGGGCACTGGGGTGGGGCAGGGCAGTAAGTTCATGCTCAGCAATACAGGCAAGCTCTAATTTGCTTCTAAGATGGTTGAGGAGCAGGGGAGTACTATTTATGGAGCCTTGAACCCCTTCATTATGAGGCAGTGCCATTCAGATTGTTTTGGGTGTCTGTTGAGGTATATAATTATCCTGTCCTTGGCTGTGAACTTTCAGAGCATGGAGAGGCTCACACATAAGGACCTCATACATCTAGTGGATGAACCTGTTCTCGTTCTTGGAAGAGCAACTTGGTGACCTTAACCAGTCTTCCCAGACCTGACCCAGGCAAGAGCGTGAGACCCAAGATGGACTAAGTGTGGTACCCATGAAACTCACATGCCCAGGAGAGGATGTTGTGGGCTTGCCATGTCATTGAGCAAAACATCTTTTTTATCATTCCCATGGTGGTGATGCGTCCACATCAAAGGTTACTGAGTAAAAGTAATGATGGTTTATAGCTCAGAGTATAGAAGTATCCATGAACTCACACTAATATGAGTAAATGATTAAGGAATCAATAAATGGGAAGATGAAACCAATCACCCATACAGAAAAGTTGCAAATAATTCTGGTAGCTACTCCACTTTAAACACAGTGGGGGTTTTTTTGTTTGTTTGTTTGTTTGTTTGTTTTTTTGTTGTTGTTCTTTTTGAGACAAGGTCTCCCTGTAGCTCTAGATGGCCTGGAACTCACTATGTAGACCAGGCTGACCTTGAACTCACAGACATCTTCCTGCCTCTGCCTCTGCCTCTGCCTCTGCCTCTGCCTCCCAAGTGAGTGCTGGAATTAAAGGTGTGTGCCACCATGCCCGGCTAGCTACTCTACTTTGAAGGAGAAGGAGCATAGCTCTCTCTTCTTCAGATGTGAGTTGCAGGGTTAGGAAACTGTCTTATACTGTATTATTGTGTGAACTTCATGTTTCACACTCACACAAACCTTTGTGGTCTAGGCAACACCAGACCCAGGCTACATGCTACACACCGTTGAACATGTGGATTGTTGACTGAATGATGTTATGTAATGTACACTTGCAACTGAGAGAAACAGCCCCCCAAATTCTTTCTTTAAGCTGACTTTTTTTGTGAATTTCATACATCTTGATCACATTTCAGCCACCTCCCCACCTGTCCCCTTTTACTACTCCCCACCTGATTTCATGGAGTCTATTATTATTATTATTATTATTAGTCTTTTTGAGACAGGGTCTCCCTGTAGCCCCAGCTGTCCTAGAACTCACTCTGTAGACCAGCCAGGCTGGCCTTGAACTCACAAAGATCCACTTGCCTCTGCCTCCCGAGTGCTAGGATTAAAGGCATGCGCCACCACGCCCAGCTCTCTATTATTTTTTAAGGCCTATTAAGTCTAATCTGTGTCCCCAAATGTCCCTCTGTACGAGTCCATCCACTGGAGCCTGGTCTAGCTATTTAGCATCACTCCCTTAAAGACCAACCCTCCTTCTCCCACTAGTCATCAGCTGCCAATAGTTTCTCAACCGAGGTTGGGGCTTCTTACCCATTTCTCTTCTGTGTTGGCTTTTGTCTGGTTTGAGCTGGCATAGGTCTTGTGCATGCTGTTACTATTGCTATAAGTTCATATGATAACTTCCCAACTGTCTAGAAAACTGTTCCCTTGTTGTCTTCCACGATGCCTGGCTCTTACAGACTTTCCACCCCCTTTTCTGCAATGGTCCCCTGAGCCTCGCATGGCAGAGGTTCGCTATAGGTGTCCTATCAGGGACGTGCACTCTACAGTCTCACATTCTCTACACTTGATCATTTGCAGTTTTCTGAGTTAACCACCATCTGTTGCATGAGGAAGCTTCCCTGGTAAGAGTTGAGAAATGCATTCATATTCTTTCTAGCCCTGCTCTGCTCTGTTCCCTGAGTCTTAGACATAGAGTTTACATTGAAGATGTGTTGCTTAGGGCTGGGCATCTCACGGACACTTATTCTCTTCATTTGGCCAGTTTGGGAACTCTGTAAGTCTCCATCTGTTGCAAAAAGTTTTTTTTTTTTGGTGAGTGGTGAGAAATAAATATGAGGATATATGTTTAGAATACAGTGAGAAATTACGTTGGTCTAAGCATGTGACAAAAGTTGGTATTTCTCTACAATCTGTGACCACTTCAGCCATGTGTATTTGGCTGCATTTACAGTACCACATATGAGTTCCTCCCATTGACCAGGCCTTAAGTCCAATTAGACAGCTATTTATTATCCCCCAAAGAGCTACTACTGTACCAATAGAGATAGTTTGCTATGCTGGTCATTGTTCTGGTTATTAAGGTTTACAGCTGGGTAGGACCACTGATTGATTTTTCTCCTTAGCAGCTTGCACGGTATTCTCTGATACTATGAGAGGTAGTCTTCACGGATGAGGCTTCCAGGTCAGTTCCAGCTCAATTGCTCCAAATCCTGTGTCTGAAGTATGTCCTGTCTTCAGCAAGAGGGACTTACCTTCAGGTTCTGGGACACAATCAAGGGCTGTGGCAGTAGCCTGTATTATTCTGGGTGTCTCTTGGATTACTCTGACCAACAACTTAAAGGGAGGTTCCTCCTGCCTGACACTGTTTTTTGTTGTATAGCTTTCAGCTATACACATGTACTCATATATATTCTATATGTGCATTTTCCAGTAGACTTTTAACTAATCCATTTCTCTCCCACTTTTCATGCCCCTTAAGCATTATTTTTCTTTCCTGTCTTTCCCTCACTTTAAAGTACCCACATGCTCCCCATTTGCCCCTTGATAACCCCTGTCTCCCACTGTCCCTACCTCTTGAGCTCCTCTTCCCCTTTACCCCTATGACTCCTTTCCATTTTCCTGGCCCCTGGGGTTACATCAGAATATATACTCACATCTAAGGGCTTGGGGCTAAGATCCACAAATGAGAGAGAACATATGTCACTTGCTTTTCTGAGTCTGTGTTGCTTTACTTAATATATAACTTCTAGTTCCATCCGTTTACCTGCATATTTCATGATTTCATTTTTCTTTACTGCTGAGTAGACCTACATTGTATAAATGTACCACGTTTTCATTACCCATTCATCAGTCGAGGAACATTTAGGTTGTTTCTATTTCTTAGCTATGTGAAAAAGAAGCAACCAACATGGCTGCACAAGTATCTCTACAGTAGGACAAGTCCTTTGGGTATATGACAAAAAGTGTTCTAACCAAGTCATATGTTAGTTTTAATTTTATTTTTTCACAAGTCCTCCACCCTCAGCTTGCAAACCCACTAACAGCGGATGAGAGTCCCCCTCCCCTCCATCCTCGCCAGCATCTGGGGTTATTTGTTCTCTTGATCTTAGCCATTCTGACTGGGGTAAGATGACATCTTAAAGTAACTTTGATTTTCATTTCCCTAATTACTAACGATGTTGATTTGATAACTTTTAAAGGTGTTTCTTAGCCATTTTTATTTCTTCTTTTGAGAGCTCTCTGTTGAGATCCATAGCCCATTTTTTTTAATCTTTTCCAGACAGGGTCTCCCTGTGACCCCAGCTGTCCTGGAACTCACTCTGTAGACCAGGCTGGCCTTGAACTCACAAAGATCCACCTGCCTCTGCCTCTCAAGTGCTAGGATTAAAGGTGTGTACCGCCATGCCCGGCTAAGATCCATAGCCCATTTTTTAAAAATTTATTTTCGTATGTGTATGAATGTACTGTCTGCATGTAGGTTTGTGCACCCATGTCGTGCAATGCCGCGGAGGTCAGAAGAGGGTCTTGGATTCCTCTGGAACTGGAGTTCTCCTGGAATTGGAGTTACAGATGGTTCTTAGCCGCCATGTGGTTGCTGGGGATTGAACCCAGGTCCTCTGCAAGAGCAGTCAATGCTCTTAACTGCTAGGCCATCTCTCCAGCCCCATAGCCCATTTTTTAATGGGGTCATTTGTTGTCTTGATTTTTTGCATGACTACTCTGTCCATGATGATGGTCCTGGATAGACACTGAGGAAGTGTGGAAACTGAGAGGTACTGTAAGTAGGCAAAATATACCAGGATTTAAAGCAAATTACCAAGGGTTTGAAGCGTCTCATTAATCATTTCATATGGGTTGTGCTGAACTGATAATGTTTGACTGTGTTGGGTTAAATACACTATTCCACCTCTTTCCTTTTCCTTTTTTTTCTTGCCTCCCTTATTGCTCCTCTTCCTGTTGCTTTTCCTCCTCTTCCTCTTTCTTCTCGTTTTTCTTTTTTTGGCCTATCAAGATAGGGTTTCATGTAGTCCAGGATGGTCCTCAGCTCATTATGCAGCCAAGAAATTCTGAGCCACCATGCCTTGTTTATGTGGTTCAGGATACCAGACTAGGGCCTTGTGCATGCTGGGCATCTGTTTCTCTCTAAAAACATGTAGTTAAGGGCTGGGTATAGAACTCAGTGGTCAAGTGCTGGCCTACCAAGCAAAAAGCCTTAGGTTCAATAATTACAAATACCACTGAAACACGACAAATAAAAAGTGCTGCTGAAATGGAAATAAGTTCTACTCTGATCACAATGGACTAAATAAAACTAGAACTCAGAAGCTACAGACTATCACGAACTCATGGAAACTGAACGCACTATTCAATGGTGAATGGGACACTGAAGAAATAAAAAAAGAAACTAAAAAATTACTAGAATTGGGGATTGGAGAGATGGCTTGAGGGTTCAAAGCACTGGCTGCTCTTGTAGAGGACACCAGTTCAGTTCCTACCATTCACATAAAGGCTAACAAACACCCCTAATTTCAGTTCCAGGTGATCTGATGCCCTCTTCTGACCTCTGTAGGCATTGCATGACTCAGGTGCCCTTACAAATATATAGGCAAAACACTCGTACATAAAATAAATAAAAAATTTTTTTTAAATTACTAGAATTGGAGATGCCCAGGATCCCAGCACACCTTCAGGTGGGACAGGGAAAGGCAGGCAGCCAGCACCAGAGGTGTGCCCCAGGGACCAGGTAGGTGCCAAGCCCAGCCTCTTGCGCATGATCAGCATAGGCAGAGTCACCCAGCCACACTAAGCTAGCTGCCCCAGGAGCCCAGCCCAGCACACCTTCAGGTGGGACAGGGAAAGGTGGGCAGCCCATTGGCCAAGGGAGCAACCCCCCTTCCCCTGCCACCCGAATAATGGTGCAGACCATCCAGTAAAGCTGGTGGAGTTGTGGTGCAGACAATCCAGTGGGCACAGTGTCAATGATTCTAGGTCGCACAGCTAACTTATAAGAACTGAACAACAGGAAGCAGAGTGAGTGACCAACCAATCCTCCATATTAATATTTGAGACTAGCACCAGAATCCTAAATAAATAAATAAATAAATAAATAAATAAACTCACATGTGGAAGCCACAACTAAAAAAATAACAACATGGGAAAAGCTCATAATAAATCCACACTGAACTCGACCAGTCCTATAGAAGATCCCCACAATGAGATCCCCCTGGAAGGAAACCAAGACATGGACCTTAGAAGAACAGTCATAGGCATATTCAAAGAAATCAAAGAATATAAAGAACAAATCAGAGTACTAAGGGGAGAAAATGAAAAACTCAGGAAGGATTTAGAAAAAAAGAATGATAAACTCTGGAAACAACTAGAGGGATAGAATGACAAACTCTGAAAAGAACTAGAGGAAGAGAATGACTAACTCTGGCAGGAAGTGGAAACACTGAAAAGATCTCAGGTTGAAATGAAAAAAGAAACAGACCAGCAAAGCAAGGAGCTACAAGTAGAGAATGACAAGCTCCAAAAGGAAGTGAAAATACTAAAGAAATCACAGGAAGAAGTAAAAAAGGAAATGGAACATTCATCCAATCAACAGGAAAAGATAGGAGAAAGCTTGAGAAGCAGAATGGATGAAGCAGAAAACAGAATAGCTGACCTACAGGATAACACAAAACAACTAAAATGCTCAAGTGAAGCTTATGAAAAATTTAAAAACACACAAGAGTGGAATAACCAGGAAATGTGGGATACTATGTGGGATACTATGAAAAGACCAAATTTCTGCATCATAGGAATAGAGGAAGGAAAAGAATCCCAAGACAATGGCAAGGATCATATCTTCAACAGGATAATAGAAGAAAATTTTCCAAAATTGAAAAAAAGACAAACCTATACAAACAGAAGAAGCACATAGAACACCAAATAGACAAGACCAGAAAAGAAATTCCCCACATCATATCATAGTTAAAACCCTAGATGCTCAAAACAAGACAAAATACTGAAAGCCACAGAGAAAAACAACAAATTACAATCAAGGGGAAACCCATCAGAATTACAGCTGACTTCTCAGTGCAAACTATGAAAGCTAGAACAATGTGGACCAAAGTATTCCCAGTGCTAAATGACTTTAGATGCCAACCCAGATTACTATGCACAACAAAAATGTCAATTGTAGTTGAAGGAGAAAGAAAAATATTTCATGACATAAACAAAATGAAAGAATACATGTCAAAAAACCCCAACACTTCAGGAAATACTCAAAGCAATCCAAAGAACAGAGGAAAGGAGCAACTATCCCCAAACAACTAAAGAGAGAAACTAATAAAAGCATAACAGCATAAATATAAACCTAGACCAAGAATGCAAACAAATAATAAATTGAAAGGAAACAACACAGATCTCTCAATAATAACCTTAAATATTAATGTTCTAAACTCCCCAGTCAAAAGACAGAGTGGGAGAATGGATTAGGAAACAGAATCCATCTATATGTTGTCTACCCATCTCACCCTCAAGGACAGACACCAACTCAAAGTAAAAAGGATGGGAAAAAAATATTCCAAGCAAATGGCACCAAAAAGCAAGGAGGAATTGCTATTCTAATATCAGACAAAGTAAATCTCAGAGTAAAGTCAATCAGAAGAGACAAAAAGGGTCATTTCATCCTTGTCAAAGGAACAATTAACCAGGAAGACATCACAATTCTAAATGTTTATGCACCAAACTCAGGTGCAGAAAACTATATAAACACAATTCTTTAGGCCCTCAAGACACAGATTAATCTCAGCACACTAATAGTAGGGGACTTCAATACCCCACTGAGCCCTTTGGATCAACTGAATGAAAAATAAACAGACAGACACTGGAATTGAACAAGACAATACAACAAATGTACCTCACAGACATCTACAGAATATTCCACCCAAACACCAGAGAATACACTTTCTACACAGCATCCCACAGAACATTCTCCAAAATTGACCACATACTGGGACACAAAAGAAACCTCAACAAATATAAAAGGATTGAAATTATTTCATGCATTCTATCAGACCACAGTGCAATAAAGCTCAATATTAACACCAGAATAAGCCTGACTAACTACATAAACACCTGGAGTCTAAACAACATACTCCTGAATAATGAATGGGTCAGGGAAGAAATAAAGAATGAAATAAAAGTATTCATGGAACTAAATGAAAGAGACAATACAACACAACAAAACCTGTGGGATACTTTAAAAGCAGTCTTCAGAGGGAAATTTATAGCCCTAAGTGCCCACATCAAAGAAACAAAAAGGGAACAAATAAACGATCTAACACTGCAGCTAAAAACACTTGAGATACAACAAATGAATCCTAAACCCAACAGACAGGAAGAAATAACAAAACAATCAGAGCAGAAATCAATGAAATAGAAACAATACAAAGAGTCAATGAATCCAAAAGCTGGTTCTTTGAAAAAATAAACAAGATAGACAGCCCTCTAGCCCAGTCAACCAAAAGAAGGAGCAACTCCAAATTAATAGTATTCATGATGAAAAGGGAAAGATCACAACAGATCAAGAAAAGATCCAGACAATCATATGAGAATACTTCAAAAATCTATACTCTACTAAATTTGAAAACCTAAGAGAAATGGAGGAATATCTGAAATCCTGGGAATCAAGAAAGCTTAACCAAGAAGAGGTTGACAGTTTAAACAGACCCATAACATTTGACCAAAAAAAAAGACCAGGCACAGATGGTTTCACAGCAGAATTCTATAAAACATTTAAAGAGGTCTTACAACCATTACTACTCAAACTATTCAGAAGGATACAAACAGAGGGAAATCTCCCAAACTCCTTCTATGAAGCCAGCATAACTCTAATACCAAAGGCAGGCAAAGACACAACCAAAAATGAAAACTACAGACCCATCTTATTAATGAACACAGATGCAAAAATTCTCAACAAAATACTTGCAAATTGCATACAGACCCACATCAAAAAGATCATCCATCATGATCAAATTGGATTCATACCAGGGATGCAGGGATGGTTCAACATACATAAATCAATAAATATCATAAAACACATACATGGACTGAAAGACAAAAATCACACAGTCATCTCAATTGATGCAGAAAAAGCCTTTGACAAGATCCAGCATCCCTTCATGTTTAAAGTTCTAGAGGGAATTGGACTGAAGGGAACATTCCTAAATATAATCAAAGCCATATACAAGAAACCCACAGCCAACATCATCCTAAATGGAGAAAAATTAGAAGCATTCCCCTTAACAGCTGCCCCCTATCAATCACCACTCCTCTTCAATATAGTGCTTGAAACGCTTGCTAGGGCAATAAGGCAAGAAAGGGAAATTAAAGGAGTACTAATTGGAGAAGAGGAAGTCAAACTATCCCTGTCTGCAGATGATATGATAGTTTACCTGAGGGATGCTAAAAACTCCACCAGAAAACTCCTAGAAACAATTAAGAGTTTTAGTAAAGTGGCAGGATACAAAATTAACCTAGAAAAAAATAGTAGCCTTTCCTTACACCAAGAACAAGCAACTGGAGGAGGAATATAAGGAGACCTTCCCCCTCTCAATAGCCTCAAAAATAAAATAAAATAAAATAAAATAAAATAAAATAAAATACCTGGGGACAAAACTAACCAAAGACACCAATGATCTCTACAATGAAAATTTTAAGCTGCTGATGAAGGAGATTGAAAATGACATCAAAAGATGGAAAAGCCTCCCATGCTCATGGATTGGAAAAACCAATATTGTAAAAATATCCATTCTACCCAAATTAATATACAGAGTCAATGCAATCCCAATTAAAATCCCTATGAGTTTCTTCACAGACTTGGAAAAAAAAATCCTTAAAATCATATGTGCCAGGAGCCAAGTCACCTCATGGAAAATTACTAGCTTGCTTAACTCAGGAATTTATGGGCGTGATGAGCATTGCAGTCATTGAAAGTACATCTGGCATTTTCAGATACACCCATCCCCCTCTCTGAACTGTGGTAACTCACTTCCCGCCAACAGATTTTCCCTGCCCGCTTGCCTTTTTAAACTCTGTGCAAAATAAAGACTACAGAGCTTGATCAGAACATTGTCTTGCTCTCGTTCTTTGTGTCCTCTGTCCCCCATTCTTTCACCCCCTCCTCAGGTCTGCATTGATGACCCTGCAGACCGAGGCACATATGGGGAAAAAAAAAAGACCCTGAATAGCTAAAGCAACCCTGAGTGAAAAATGCAATACTGGGGGGGGGGATCACCTTGCCAGGCTTCAAGCTATATTACAGGGCTATAGTCATAAAGACAGCCCGGTACTGGCACAAAAACAGACCCATTGACCAACAGAACAAAATTGAAGATCCAAACCTAATTTCAGCCACCTCATATTTGATAAAGGAGCCAGAAAAGCTGATTGGAGGAAAGATAGCATCTTCAGCAATGGTGCTGGAAAAACTGGATCACCATATGTTGAAGAACAAAATTAAACCCCTACCTCTCACCCTGTACAAAAATCAACTCCAAGTGGATCAAAGATCTCAACATGAAACCTGAAATTCTGAAGGTGATAAAAGAAAAAGGTGGGAGCAACGTACAAGACATAGAAGTAGGAAAAGACTTTCTAAATCAAACAGCAAGACAGTAAATAAGGTCAACCACTGACAAACTCATCAAACTCAAAAGCTTCTGTACAGCAAAAACAAAAAACAAAACAAAACAACAAAAAAAAACCCCAAAACAAACAATCAGGGAAGTGAAGAGAAAACCCACAGATTGGGAGGAAACCTTCACCATTGATCTATCTGACAGAGCGTTAATATCCAGAATATATAAACTACTCAAAAAACAAAGAAGAAAACAAATGACTCACTCAAAAGATGGAGTAAAGAGCTGAACAGAGACTTCACCAATGAGGAAGAAAAGATGGCTGAGAAACATCTTAAAAAGTATACAACATTGTTAATAAGTAAGGAAATGCAAATTAAAACCATTCTAAGATATTATCTCACTCTGATAAGACTGGCTAAAATCAAGAAAATGATACCAAATGCTGGAGAGGTTGTGGGGAGAGGGGAACACTCATCCACTGCTGGTGTGAATGTAAACTCGTACAATCACTATGAAAAGCAGGGTGGAGAACCCTTACAAGAATCAAAATGAACCTACCACCTGACCCAACCATACCACTCCTGGGTATATACCTACAAGACTCATCTACTGCAAAGATACATGCACATCTATGTTTATTGCAGTGTTCTTCACAATAGCCAAGAGCAGGAACCAACCCAAATGCTCCTCAACTGATGAGTGGATAAAAATGTGGTACATCTACACAATGGAGTTCTATGCAGCAGTAAAGAAAGACAACATCATGAGCTTTGCTGGTAAATGGATGGGACTCAAAGCCATTATGCTAAGTGAAGTAACACAGTCCCCCAAAACCAAATGGGAAATGCTTTCCCTCATTTGTGGATGCTAGTACCAAATCCTCCAATTGAGAGGCAAGCTAAGCAATGTTATTGTTTTATTTCTTTCTATATGAAAACAACTGTGATGTTACAATGTGAATCTCTTAATGAGCCCTAGAATTAACTTACCACTTACATTCAGACATGGTAATTAAGGTCATTAAAATATGGGTGGAAGGTATATATTCATATTTTAGAGTAATATAAAATTAAAGGGAAAAAATGTGAACTCCTAAACATATATTAGAGTTAACCTCCAGTTTATTCCTGGAGGACATAATACTGATACATACTGATGTTTATATAGGCATATTTTGGAGCAATACAATCGGGAGGGAACCACAGTAACTGGGTCAAAGAATGGACTGATATAGTTAAATTCTGCCCAAAACAATAAACTTTTGCAGAGGAAACCTTTTTTTTTTTTTTTTTTTTTATTTATTTCTGTATGTGTATGAATGTACTGTCTGCATGCAAATTTGTGCACCCGTGTCGTGCAATGCCGCGGAGGTCAGAAGACGGTCTCGGATTCCCCTGGAACTGGAGTTCTCCTGGAATTGGAGTCTCAGACGGCTCTCGGCCGCCATGTGGGTGCTGGGGATCGAACCCGGGTCCTCTGTAAGAGCGGTCGGCGCTCCCAACCGCTAGGCCATCTCTCCAGCCCCTGCAGAGGAAACCTTTTAAAAGACTGAGAGAAAGATATAGGACATGTATGGCAAAATGCAGGAACTGGGGTGGGGTGGGAGGAAGGCAAAGGAGAATATGTCTAAACTGAACTAAAAAATGATGTATGAAATACACAAAATGAATAAAAAATTACTAGAATTGAATGAAAATAAAAACATATCAAAATCAGTGGGATACAATGAAATCAGTCTTAAAGAGAATTTCATGGCTGTAAGTGCCTACATTTAAAAAATCAGAGCAATGTCAAATAAATAACAATACAACTTAAGGCCTTGGAGAACAAGAATGAGCCAAACCCCAGATCAGTAGATGGAAAGAAATAATTAAGATCAGGGCAGAAATTAATTAATAGAAACAATACAAACAACAAAGCAATACAAGGAATCAATTCCAGGAGAACTCCAGTTCCAGGGGAATCTGACACCCTCTTCTGACCTCCGTGGCATTGCACGACATGGGTGCACACACTTGCATGCAGACAGTACATTCATACACATACAGAAATAAATAAAAAAAGAAAAAGATAAGCAGGATCAACAAACCCTTAGTCAAACAACCAAAAGAGAAGACCCAAAATAATAAAATTATCAATGAAAAGGGAGCTGTAACAACAGACATCAATGAAATTCAGAAAATGACTAGGATACACAGTAAAGACAAAATCTAAAAGAAATGCATGAATCTCTACAAGCACATGACCTACCAAGAGAAGGCATGATGAGATAAATAATTCAGACAGAGCTATAATAAGCAAGGAGATTGAAGGGGTAGTCAAAATATCTCCCAACTATAAGAACCCCAGGCCCTGATGAATTCACTGCTGAATTCTACCAAATATTTAAAGAACACCAATGCTTCTCACACTGCACCATAAAATAGAAAAGGAAGGAATATTGCAAAACTCTTTACAAAGCCTTTACTTGATAGTAAAACCAGATAAAGACACAGCAGTAAAGAAAATTGCAGAACAATCTTCCTGATGAACATAGATGCAAAACGTCTCAGTCGAATACTTGCAAGCCAAATTCAAGGACACACTCAAAAGATCATTCACCATGATTAAAGTAGCTTCACTTCTGAGATGCCAGGATGGTTTGAAGCACACAAATAAATAAATGTAACACATTACATAAATGAAATCAAGAATATTGAAGCAGACAAGGTTTTTGACAAGATCTAACATTCCTTCATTCTAAAAACCCTGAAGAGACTAGGAATATGAGGAACATATCTCAACATAATAAAGTCTATATATGACAGACCTGTAGCCAACATCAAACTAATGTAAAAACTCAAAGCATTTCCACTAAGACCAAGAACAAGATAAAGTATTACTTACTTCACTCATATTCACTATACTGTTTTGAAGTCTTAGCTACGGTAATAAGACAAGAGAAAGAATAAAAGATATATAAATAGGAAAAGAGTCCATATGTGTATGCATGCATGTGGTGGACAGAAGACAATCTCGAGTTGTCCTGCCAATGAGACATCTTTCATTGGCCTGAAACTTGCTGAGTAGGCTAGGCTGGTTGGCCACCAAGCCCTAGGAATCTGCATCTCTTTGTCCCTCAAGCTATAGAATTATAAGCTTGTGTCACAACACCCAGCCTTTTAAAGGTAGTTCAAGAGATCAAGCCCAAGTCTGCATGCATAGAACTTAAAGTGGCAAGGTATAAAGTTAACATATAAAATCAGTAGCATTCTTATATACCAATAACAAACATGAAAGGAATCGGGGAAACAGTCATTCACAATTCAAACAAACAAACAAAACCACCTTGGAACAAAATTAATGGAATAAGTCAAAGCCCTCAACAGGAAAACTTTAAAATATGGAGGAAATTAATTGAAGAAGACAGAAGGAGACAGGACATCTCCTACACTCATGGATTGGATAAATTAATATTGTTAAAATGACTATACTAGCCGGACGTGGTGATGCATGCCTTTAATCCTAGCACTTGGGAGGCAGAGGCAGGTGGATCTCTGTGAGTTCAAGGCCACCCTGGTCTACAGAGTGAGTTCCAGGACAGCCAGAGCTACAGGGAAACCCTGTCACAAAAAGACAAAAAAAAAAAAAATGACTATACTACTTAAAGCAGTCTACTGATTCAATGAAATCACCATCAAAATCACAGCATCTTCAGCAAGTGGTGCTGACAAAACTGGATCACCACTTGTAGAAGAATGAAGTTAAACCCCTACCTCTCGCCCTGTACAAAAGTCAACTCCAGATGTATCAAAGACCGCAACGTGAAACCCAAAACTCTGAAGGTGATAGAAGAAAAAGTTGGCAGCAGCCTTCAAGACAAAGGCGTAGGACTGAACATTAATGTGATCTGAAAACAACTGTGCTCTTATATTGTGAATCCTTTAACAGGTTCTAGAACTAAGCTACCGTTTATTTTCAGAGTTAGGAAGTTTTGGTATATGGATGAAGGATATGTATGTATACATTAGCGTAATATAAGATCAAAGGAATTTGGAAAAAACTAGTTTGTCATGACATTATGTCTAAACTAACCACAGTATTTATTAAAAAATTTTTTATTAATTTTATTTATTTCTGTATGTGTATAAATGTACTGTCTGCATGCAAGTTTGTGCACCCGTGTCGTGCAATCCCGGCGGAGGTCAGAAGAAGGTGTCGGATTTCCCCTGGAATTGGAGTTTCAGACGGCTCTCAGCTGCCATGTGGGTGCTGGGGATCGAACCCGGGTCCTCTGCAAGAGCGTCGGTGCTCCTAACCACTAGGCCATCTCTCCAGCCCCACAGTATTTATTTTATGGGAGTGCTTCTTAGTATTTCTTTTTTTTTTTTTTTTTAATTTTATTTATTTCCGTATGTGTATGAATGTACTGTCTGCATGTAGGTTTGTGCACCCGTGTCGTGCAATGCCGCGGAGGTCAGAAGAGGGTCTCAGATTCCCCTGGAACTGGAGTTCTCCTGGAATTGGAGTTTCAGACGGTTCTCGGCCGCCATGTGGGTGCTGGGGATCGAACCCGGGTCCTCTGCAAGAGCAGTCGGCGCTCTTAACCGCTAGGCTATTTCTTATACAAGGCTGCTTGAGCTTTTGTCCAAGCATTTTCTAAAATATTATAAAGTAGTTAAAAGTATCAGGCTGGTGTAACTTAGCTTTTTGGGATGCTTAATGACCATACTTAATACCCATACCAATTTGGCCGAGGGTCTTAAGGGATAACTTTGTTCCTTGCCCTCAGAGGTCAACTAAGCCCTAGGGGACTATGCATTGGTGCATCTCGTGAAATGACCTGCAAATGTGAGTCACCAGTCTTCCTGTGCAGGGAAGTCTTGGAGATCCACTAATGGGACTTCATCCAGTGTCCAGTCAATAAAGAAGAAAGTCTGCTCATGCTTCAAGAAGGGAAGACTGATCTAGCAAGACCTGACTTTGTCCTCAAGTGGATGGAACTGGTGATTGAAAAGCCAAAAGGAGTTAGGGGTTCCCTCCTGAGTGACCACCCTTGAGATCATCAACCTTGAGAAAACAAAAACCTTGGTTAATCTGGGCTAACTATGTGGCCTTAAACATCCAAAAGGAAAGTATAACCAAAAATAAATAAATAGTAAGTCCTGAGAAATTGTACTTCAGGTATAAAACTTGAGATCTTAGTAAAAAGACAAAAGAGTACAGTTGTTTCCCCTGTCTTACTGGCAAGTGCAGCTACCCTGTGGCTGCCATCCTTTAAAGATGTGAGAAGACACAACTTTTCAACCTTCCAATATGGACTGAAGACTCATGTCTCTCCAAGAATCCTCCAAACCTTCAATGCCAGATGGGGACTGTTGAGACATCCAGCTTGTTGACTGAGCTACTACTATTTCTTCAGAGTATAGACTGCCATTGTTGGACTACCCAGGCTGTATCATGGAGACCAGTACAGGAAGATCAAGACAGGACGCAGTGCTTACTGGACCTCATTTGATGACCATGGGAAGCGAAAACCCCAGTGTGGAACACAAGGGCAGAACTGATGGTGGTTTGGGCTTGCCAAGGAGGAGACTTCAAACATGACATCTTTCAGTCTAATAAAAAAAAATCATAAGCTGAAGATGCTAAAACCTATGATATATGTGGCATGCATATGTGCATATTTTGGAGTGATGCATATTGGAAGAAATAACGACAACAATAACAACAACAACAACAGAAAAGACTGTGTCAAAGAACTGACTGAAATGGTGAACTTCTGCTTAAAACAGTAAACTTCTGCATCAAGAATTTTGAGAGAGACTGAGAAAAAGATGAAAAACATGTTTGGCAGAATGCATGAGCTCTGGTGGGGTAGAGGGCAGGGAAGGGGCACAGGTCTGGATTTGATTTGTAATGTAATTTGATTTGTACGAAACACACAGAGCTTCAATAAAATATTGGCTTAAAAATAAATAAATAAAAAGAAAAAAAAGAAAGACGACATTATGAACTCTGCAAATAAATGGATGGAACTAGAAGATATTATACTAAGTGAAGTAACACAGTCCCAAAAAAACAAACGAATGTTGTGGATGCTAGCACCAAGTACCTAGTTGTAAGGCAAACTGAGCAATGTTAATATTATATTTCTCTTTATCTGAAAGCAACTGTGCTCTTATAATATGAATCCCTTTACAGGCTCTAGAATTAACCTACCACTTATTTTCAGACATTGTAATCTTGGTATATGGGTGGAAGTATATATGCATATTTTAGAGTAATACAAAATTAAAAGGGAAAATGTGAATCTGAAATATGATTTGGAAATAACATATAGTTTATTTTCAGATGACAAAGTTTTAGTATTGGTGATTATATATATATATATATATATATATATATATATATATATATATATATATAAAAAATATATA
>VZQC01014025.1:600890-611384 GCA_009823505.1 Rhizomys pruinosus | reverse complement strand
AAAAAAAAAAAAAAAAAAAAAAAAAAAAAAAAAGAACTAGGACAAAGAACAGATGAAAACAGTATAAATTTCCCCAAAACAATAATCCTCAGTTTTGAAAAACTTTAAAAAGACTCAGAAAAAGATACAAAACATGTATGGCAGAATGCACGAACTTGGGTGGGGTGGGGGGCATGGAAAGGGAATGAGTCTAAATTGGAATGAGAAATGATGCATGAAATGCACAAAACTTCAATAAAAATATTTAAAAAATAATGCAAGAAGAAACATTTAGAACTTTAAGATTTATTTTCATCTCATCTTTTTAAAAATTTCTATTTTTGTGTATGTTTTATAATGTACATAATATTTTAGTACAGTTGTACATGTATATAATTTGCAAATAAAGAATTATACAATTAAAAAAAAAGTCATATGAAAGCATGAAAGGCCTAGATATACAAAGCAATCCTGAAAACAATAATTCTAGAGGTACCACCCTACCTGATTTCAAGTTCTACTGGTACAGGAACAACATCAGCACGGAACTGGCACAGAGGCAGCTTTGTGGATCAATTGAATCAAATTCAGAACCCTACATAAACCTATGTAGCAGCAGCCATAGGATTGACAAAGATGACAAAAGTATACTTGGAGAAAAGACAGCTTCTTCCAACAAAATGTTGGAAAGCTGTATAGACACATATAGAAGATTGAAACTAGATCCCTATCTCTCACCTTGTATGTGAATTAACTCCAAGTGGATCAAAGATCTGAATCTCAGACCCCAAACTCCAAAAGTATTAGAGGAAAAAGGAGGGAAAGTACTCCAAGTAAAAACAGAAGCAGAGCCCTCAGAATAGGACTCCATTCGGGGAGGAATTAAGACCAGCAATGGACAATTGTGAGCTCATGAAATTAAACAACTTTTGCAAAGCAAAGGAAACAGTTAACCCAGGGAAAAGGCAGCCTACAGAATGGATGAAAATCTTTGCCAGCTATACAGTGGACAGAGGATTCGTAACTAGAATATACAAAGAACTTTAAAGACCAAACAAGAACACAAACAACTCAAGAAAAGGGCTAATGAAATGAATAGACTCTTCTCCTAAGAGGAAATACAAATGTCCAAAAAGCATATGAAAAAAAAAGGCTAGAACTGCATTGAAATTTCATCTCACTCCAGTCAGACTGTCTGTTATTAAGAAAAATAACAACAGATACTGGCAAGGGTATGGGCAAAGGGGACATGTCTCGCCAGTGGGACCGCAAATGATTTCAGCCTCCTTGGAATCGGCATGGAGGTTTCTCAAAAGAACTAAAAATAGGTCTACCATATGATCCATCTGTACAACTCCTGGGGACTTACCCAAAGGACTCCAAGTCAACACACCACAGGGGTGCCTGCTCATCAGTGTTTGCTACAGCGTTGTTCACAGTAGCTAAAAGAACTGAAATAGTGTCATTTTCAGGAGAATGGATGCAACTGGAGATCCTCATGTTAAGAGAATTTAACATCTCAGAATGACAAATACTGTATTCGTCCTCTCCTTTGTTCCCTAGATTTTCTATAGATATGTAGAAGCATATAAGAATGTAGGACAGGAGAGTAGAAGTGAAAGTGTCTAGGGGACCAAAAAAATGACTAATGGAGTAAGAGGGACGAGACAAGAGGGTGGTGAGGAAGGGGCAGTGTGCTCAGCATACAGTGTATACACGGTGCTCTGTCCAGTGACTGTACCTAATAATCACGTTTTGAGTTGTGGTTACTGAGACTTTTGAAATTATAGTCATCTTTCTTGGTATCCTTGAGGGTTGGTGGCAGAACTCTAGCAGACAGTGAAATCCGTGGATGCTCGAGTCCCTGGTATAATGACAGCACAAATACATATAACACAGCCTTCTGCAGACTTTGCCATCTCTAGATCACATATAATACCTAGTAAACTACAAATGCTGTGCAAATAGCTGCTATCTGATATTAAGGAATAATGTCCTAAAAGTCCATACATGTGTGGTATGTTTAAAAAGTATTTTCCATCTGACCCTGGTTGACTCCAGGGGTGTGGAATCCATGGAATGGAAGGGCTGGCCCTCTGTGGCGGTCATTGGATTTCTTTCAGTGAAACAATGCTGCTCTCCAGGAAATGGATTGAGTCAAATGTGTAGTTTGGGCGAAGCTGTGCAGTGGCCCTTCCTAGAGAACGAGAAAACTCAGGGACCCATTTGTGGCTTTGTGTTCTGGGTGAAGGGAATGTGCTTAGTTAGCTTCAGGCCATGACCTGGCTCAGGAAGAACAGACAGAGATAATCTCTTAACTAGCTTCTCTGACCTTGCTCTATAGAAACCCTCTTCTGCCAGTTGCTCTCTGTCACACCACAACGAACACCACAGATGGTCGGCACCTCCATTCCACAGATTCCACAGCCATTGAAAAATATTTTTTAAAAATACCAAACATGTATGAACTTCTTTTCAGTCATTATTCCTTAAACAACATTGCATAACTATTTATATAGTATTTAGGTTTTACTAGATATTTTTTGGTCATGACTTTTTCTCCTGGCTGAAATTAATCTTGTGCATCTGTTTGGGTCCCGATTGGAAATAGGGGCACTGGAAATGGCTGGTTTGACGATTTTAATAAAGGGCTATTTATAAGGGTGTGGCCAGGGTTTGGAAAGCAATAGAGAGTCTGTGAGATCCTGTTCCTGGCCTCAGATGGGAGCCAACACTGGCCCTGGGCTTCAAGAAGCAAGTGGAGGAGACAAGACAGGCATCTGTTCCCAGAAAGGGAAGCCGGATAGAGGATGCTGCCTGGAAGGAGCACAGCCTCTGCTCAAGGGAACCAACTGGCCTATAATTATAATACAGAAAATAAAAGGAGCTAGAGAAGTTAGCATATTACCCTTCTCCAGCTGGGGACCTCCTGTCAGGCCTCCCAATGGCTAAACCCTTCAGAGGTCAGAGGGTAAATAGCCTATTGATATAATCTATCCTGGTCTACCATCATTCTTCATTAAAATAGCAGACCATGACTTGGAGAGATGGCTCAATGGTTAAAAGCACTCCCAGCTCTTGCAGAGGACCTGGGTTCAATTCCCGGCACCCACCTGGTGGGCCACCATCCATAACTCCAGTTCTAGGGGATCCAATATCCTCTTCTGACCTCTGCAGGTGTTGTATGACACGAGGTCACTTACACACATGCAGGCAATATACTCATACATATAAAATAAATATAAGGGGCTGGAGGGATGGCCTAGCGGTTAAGAGCGACGACCGCTCTTGCAGAGGACCCGGGTTCGATCCCCAGCACCCACATGGCGGCTAAGAACCGTCTGTGACTCCGGTTCCAGGAGAACTCCAGTTCCAGGGGAATCCGAGACCGTCTTCTGACCTCCGCGGCATCGCACGACACGGGTGCGCAGACCTGCATGCAGACAATACATTCATACACATAAAAATAAATAAATAAAAATTAAAAAAAAATAAAATAAATATAAAATAAATAATAATAAAATATGAAAAGATAAATCAGACAACAAGGCCAGAGATGCTGTGCATTTGTCTCTGTAGCACCTAGTGCATACTGGTGAATAAATGATTACACACATAAGTGGCTTCTGCTGTGGTTTGTATATGCTTTGGGCATGTCCCTCAAATGTTCAGGTGTTGGAAGCTTATACCTCAATGTGACAATGTTGGGAGATGGTGGGACCTTTGAGGGGTGGAGCTTAGTGAGAGGTGGTTAGATTATTGGGAACACTGCCCCAGTAGGGAATTCACATAGTTCTTATAGGATCCCCATTAATTATTTTCTTAAAAATTATTTTATTTATTATTTTTTATTGTATGTGTATGAGTGTACTACCTGCATGTATGTAAGTGCACCCATGTCATGCAAAGCCCTTTGAGGCAAGAAAAGGGCACTGGATCCCCTGGACCTGAGTTATGGGTGGTTGTTAGCCACCATGTGGGTACTGGGAACTGAGCTGAGTCCTCTGCAAGAATAGCCAGTGCTCTTAACTGTTGACCCATCTCTTCACTACCCCTTCCAATAATCCTTAAGAGAGCTAAGAGGCCAAACAAATGGAGACCATCTGAACTTGGATCTTAAAATTCCAAAATTGTATGCTAACTAAGCACTTTTCCTTATGAATTACTCAGCCTCAGGTATTTTGTTATAGCAATGAAAACCAGACTGAGACAGTTGCTTACATTAAAAAACCAAGGGCCGGGCTGGAGAGATGGCCTAGCGGTTAGGAGCGCCGATGCTCTTGCAGAGGACCCGGGTTCGATCCCCAGCACCCACATGGCGGCCGAGAGCCGCCTGAAACTCCAATTCCAGGAGAACTCCAGTTCCAGGGGAATCCGACACCCTCTTCTGACCTCCGCGGCATTGCACGACACGGGTGCACAAACCTGCATGCAGACACAGTACATTCATACACATACAGAAATAAATAAAATTAATAAAAAAAAAATTAAAAAAAAAAAAAAACCAAGGGCCTTTGGACATTTAGGCTTTAAATGATAGAGATTGTATGTGACTATTCCCTCTTATTTTTTAGTGAATTTTTTAATGGAAGTACAAGACACGTATACAAACATAAAAAGAATAAGGACATGTCAATGAATTTTTATAAACTGAGCACACCCAGGTATCTAGGACTCAGATCCAAAAAGAGACCCTGCGGCATCCAGGAAGCCCGTTATGCTTCGTGTGAGACATGACCCTTGAAAGCATTCTCTCGGGATTTGTCACTCTGGCTTTGAATTTTGCATATTTAGACTCATCTAATACATGCAGTTTCGTGTTTAAATTCTTTTAACTCCATAGTCATGTGTGAAGTATGAAGTTGTGCTTATGTATTCTTAATGCAATTTATTATTCAAATCTTTTAATATATTGTCTTGAGTAAGTGTCCTTGCCAATGTGACGCACCTGGAAAGAAGGAGCCTCAACCGAGGCCTCTCCTGCGGCCCCTTCTGTGAGGTGTTTCCTTGATTATTGAGTGATAATGGGAGGGCCCAGCCCAAGTTGGATGATGGCACCTCTGGGCAGATAAGAAAGCAGACTGAAGCTGAGCGTGGTGGCGGCGCGCGCCTTTAATCCCAGCACTCGGGAGGTAGAGGTGGGTGGATCTCTGTGAGTTCAAGGCCAGCCTGGTCTACAGAGCGAGCTCCAGGACAGCTGGTACAAAGGGAGACCGTGCCTCAAAAATACCAAATAAAAGTTAAAAAAAAAAAAAAAAAGAAAGCAGACTGAGGGGCCGGAGAGATGGCTCAGTGGTTAAGAGCACTGGCTGCTCTTGCAGAGGACCTGGGTTTAATTCCCAGAACCCACATAGCAGTAAACAGCTGTTTATAACTCCGGTTCTGGGGGACCAGGTGCTCTCTTCTGACCTCTGTGGCATTGCACGGCATGGGTGCACTTACACACATGCAGCAATACACTCATACACAAAAAACAAATGTAGTAAAGAAAGAAAAAAAGAAATCAGACTGAACTCAGGGCAGAGGAGCACACCAGTAAGCAGCATTACTCCACGGTTTGTGCTTTAGTTCCTGCCCTGAACTCCAGATTTGGCTTCTCTTAATAATGGACTTTGAGTTGTAAGCCAAATAAATCCTTTCCTCTTCATGTGGGTTTTGTCAGAGTGTTCTTCACAGCAATAGAAACCAAACTAGAACACATATAAAGGTTTATTAATGCATTCTGTGTGTGTGTGTGTGTGTGTTTATGTTACATGGGATGAAATGAAATTCAGGCCTTTCCACATGCTAAGGAGTCACTTCTCCACTGAGCACATCCTGACCCTATCTATTTTACTTTTTCTTTGTAAATTTATTATTTTCATTTTATGTGTATGAGTGCATTGCCTGCATGTGTGTAAGTGTACCTGTGTCATGCAATGCCAAGGGAGATTAGGATAGGGTGTCGGTTATTAGCCTCCATGTGGGTGCTGGGAATCGAACCTGGGTCCTCAACAAGTGAAGCCAGTGCTTTTAGCCACTGAGCCATCTCTCCAGCTGCTATTTGACTCTTTTCTGGGTTTTTATGTTTGTTTGTTTGTTTGCTTGCTTATTTGTTTGCTTGAGACAGCATCTCCTTGTGGCCCTAGCTGGCTAGAATTTGCTATGTAGACTAAGCTGGCCTCCATCTCATAGAAACCCACATGTCTCTGCCTGTGGAGTGCAGGGATTAAAGGCACATGCCACCACGCCTGGCTCTGATCTATTCTATGCTTGATGGGCACAAGCATGGATATGGGCAGTTACATTTATTCCTGAAGGATAATTAGCTTCATTTCATTAAAATTTGTATATATCTCTGTCTTGTTCTGTATTCAATAGATTGATTCCTGCCAGGCGTGGTGGCATACACCTTTATTCCCGGTACTCCAGAGGCAGCGGCAGGCAGGCAGATCTCTGTGCAATCAAGGCCAGCCTGGTCTACATAGTGAATTGCAGGCTAGCTGGAGCTGCAGCAAGACCTTATCTCTAAAAAAACAAACAAACAAAAGACTTATTTTTATTTATCTTATCTTTTATGCTAATATAAAACAATTATATTAAATAGCTTTTAGATGTTATGAATAGTGCTCTTTGGAATATTTCTGAAGAAGATTTCTAGGGACATGTGTGTGGAGATATGTCCATTGGAATGACACTTTTGTTTCATAAAGTAAATATGTGCATGAATACTTAGCTTTGGTAGACATGGTCAGTTTTCTGAAGTAGTTATATGCCTGTGACAGTGGGAATTGGCCACCTGTGCTGAGTCCCCACAGCCATTACAGAGCTTTCCATTGTAGCCACTTTGGTGAACGTCATGCAGGTGCTGGCTGGCATTTCCAGTGTGTTGTATTCCTCTGGTGACTAATGAGGTTGACACCTCTTCGTATTGGCACACAGGGAAGGTGGCAAGAACAGCTTGTGCTCTGCTGGGACCTCGGTTTAGAAACAGTGATTTGACATCCTTGTCGCCCTCTGAATATGGCAATGCAGAGCATTAACCACATGTACCTTGGGTTAGGAAGAGACCCAAGGCCTCTATACAGCTAGGAGTCCGCAGCCTGTCAGATGAGAAGCCCCCTACAGCTGGGCTAAAGGCCACGGGGACTCAGGAGAAGACACACATTTAAGATAAAATGAAGTTTTCAAACTGACAAAGGGTTAATCCTCTAATAAGACGTGAAATTTCTCTTTAAAATTCTTTATTATTTTTATTATCTTGTATGAGTGTATTGCCTGCATGTATGTAAGTATACGTGCCTACGTCAGAAGAGGGCATCTGATCCCCTGGAACTGGAGTTACAGATGATTGTTAGCCACCATTTGGGTGCTGGGAATCAAACCAGGGTCCTCTGCAAGAGCAGCCAGTGCTCTTATCCGCTGAGCCATCTCCTCATCCCAAAAATTCTTAATGTAGCCAGGCGTGGTGGTTCATGCCTACAAATCCCAGCACTCAGGAGGCAGAGGCAGGTGTATCTGTGAATTCAAGGCCAGCCTGGTCTACAGAGAGAGCTCCAGGCCATCTGGGACTAAAAGGAGACCCTGTCTCAAAAAGACAAAAAAAAAAAAAAAATCTTAATGTATCTACACAAAACAGTCTCAAAATACATTAAGTAAAAATTGACAGAGCTATAAAGAAATAGAGGCAAATCTATTCATAATGGGAGATTTTATCATGTTGCCCTCAATGAAATATATGTGGGGAAAACAAGAAAGACCTGAGCAGCATGATTAGCAAATCTGATTTCACGCCATCAGCAGACACAGGAATTTATGCTCTTTCCAGTCCTACATGGAACATTTATGCTGGCCAGAAAAGAAGTCAAAACAAATTTCAAAAGATTGATATTACTAAGAATATGTTCTCTGACCACAGAAGAATGAAGCTGGAAATCAATAACAAAATAAGTAGAAATTCTCCAAATACTTGAAAATTAAGCAATATACTTTTAAATAGGTCAAACAAAAAAATTCTTAGTGGAAATTGAAAATATCTTGAAAGGACAGTGGAAATATGATGTTTCAAAATATATGAATGTGTTTAAGTCTCTGCTTTGAGAAAAATTATAGCTTTAAATGCTCTATCATAATATTTTAAAAGAATGAAAGTCATCTAGTTATTTGTCTCAGGAAGAAAAAAACAGCAGCAAATTATATCTAAAGAAACTAGAAGGAAATATTAAACACTAAGAGAAGTCAATGAAATAGATACCACATACTCAGAAAGAAAATCAGCCAACCTAAAAGTCAGTGCTTGTCCAAGGATAATGCTCTCAAATTGAATCTGAGGCAAAGGGCCTTTAAACCAGTCAAAGTCCCATGACTGGGGAGGTCATGGACCCTGGTAAGTTTGATCACAACGGTGGTTTAGCTATCAACACGGCACCCAACTGAGTTGTAAATAGTCGTGTACTTAGACAAATGCTATTCTTATCCTTAATCAGGGAAGCCCCACTTTGCAATCAATAATGGTGAGAGTCTCCAGAGCTCTGAGAATAAAAGTGGGGGCTGAGGGCTCAGCCCTAGACAAGACACTTGTAACACCCCATCTAAGGCTCAGGAACCTTCAAGGAAGGAGGTGTGGAAGGAACAAGAGCAGGGAGGTAGAAGGAGAGGCTGCAGAGTGCTGCGCTCAAACCCTGACTCAGCATCGCAGGCATGGTCTCACAGCAGCGGTGGTTGACAGCGCTGGGCCAGCAGTCAATCAAGGATCAGCTTGGGGCTCTTCCTGCCCTACTCTCTCTGCTGAACTGTTGGCTACTAGTAGATTTAGGGAGAGGGACAGTCATTGTCTTCAATTGTGTAGCCAACTGTGTGAGTCCACCTAGCTGCAATGGGTAGCTCTGAGTTTGTGGCTACAGTGATGGTCTTGGTTGCAAAAAAGACGTGGACGTGGGAAAGGAATCCACAGGAAGGACGGGGGAATGATGGGGTGGACCGTTAGAGAGAGTGTGGAATGAGTGTAAGCAGAATGCACCACATCCACTCGTGATGTTGTCAAAGAGTGAAATTAATCAATGAAAAGATACTGGTGAGGAGAGAGAGAGAGAGAGAGAGAGAGAGAGAGAGAGAGAGAGAGAAGAGAGAGAAGAGAGAAATCAAAAGAAGAAAGTGGCCATATCCTACATGTGTTAAAAGATAATGATATCGAGCCAGGAATGGTGGTGCACACTTTTAATCCTAGCACTTGGGAGGCAGAGGCAGGCGGATCTTTGTGAGTTCAAGGCCAGCCTGGTTTACAAAGTGAGTTCCAGGACAGCCGGAGCTACAGGGAAACCCTGTCTCAAAAAGAAAAAAAAAAAAGATAATGATAGCATATTATGGATTTAATGTTAAGATTTAAAATTTACAAAAGTTGACGTAAGAAGAAATAGAAAACCTTGGAATAATCTTATGTCTATTAAAGACGTTGGACCTGTAGTTAACAGTAGTCACACAGAATAAGCACAGACTGGTTTCTTCCAAATTAATTACAACCAAATTCCCCCAAATATTTTTGGGAAAATGACACCAGCTTTGATAAATATTTGTATATATCAGGAAAGAGAAACATTTTAGACTAATCAGTCTTATGAACAGAGAGGCAAAAATCCCAAATTAGCAAATTGGATTCAGTGAGAGGGCAAAAGGGCAGTGAAGCGTGAGCTAGTGGGGTTTGTTCCAGAACAGGAGTGGGCTAGTGGGGTTCGTGCTGGGAGTGGGCTAGTGGGGTTCGTTCCAGGAGTGAGCTAGTGGGGTTCGTGCCAGGAGTCAGCTATTGGGGTTCCTGCCAGGAGTGAGCTAGTGGGGTTCATTCCAGGAGTGAGCTAGTGGGGTTCGTGCCAGGTGTGAGCTAGCGGGGTTCGTGCCAGGAGTGAAGGGCAGCTGCATAATGAAAATCACTACAGTTTATCACACTATCAGAATGAAAGAAGAAAAAAAAAAACACCTGAAGGAAAAAGAAAACCCTGCATCTTTTAAGGTGATTCAGAAACAGGGTTTAATTAAATTCAGCCCACAGTCGTGATTTTAAAAACTGCTCTTTGTAGCTGGGCAGGTAGGGCAGTCAGCCTGTAGTCTGGGCATTCAGGAGACGGTGGCAGGGGAATCCCTGGAAGGAGATGGCTAGGCGGACTAGCTGGATCATGGAGGTCTGGGTTCAAGTGAGAGAGTGATCAGGAAGACAGTGACTCAGCCTGGGTCCTTCACAGTGCACCCACACATATTCAAACATATGTACACCAACATATATAAGCAAAAAAAAAAAATGCTCTTTGTAAACAGGAAGAGAATCATCTTACTGTTATAAAGTGTTTGAATTTGAAATTTTTTCACCAAGTATTGTACTTAGTTATAAGATCTTGAGAACTTTCTGAAAGTAAAAATGAGCAAGGTTGAGTATTTTCTTTTTTTTTTTCAATTCTTTTTTTTTCTAATTAAATTAGTTTTTATTGATGCTTTGTGCATTTCATACATTTTTTCCAATTCAGTTCAGGCTTATTTCCCTTTCCTTCC
>VZQC01014025.1:461981-599736 GCA_009823505.1 Rhizomys pruinosus | reverse complement strand
CAATTGTGCATAAAATATAAATAAGAGCAAAAACACAAGATAAATAAATCTTTGAAAGAATACTAATTAAATGAACCTAAAATCACAAACATTAGTGATAGAAACAAAGGCCTAAATATATGGAGAGACATATTGTATCATGAATTAGAAAACTCAGTGTTGGGGCTGGAGAGACAGCCTAGTGGTTAAGAGCGCCGACCGCTCTTGCAGAGGACCTGGGTTCGATCCCCAGCACCCACATGGCGGCTGAGAACTGTCCATAACTCCAATTCCAGGAGAACTCCAGTTCCAGGGGAATCCAATGCCCTCTTCTGACCTCCGCGGCATTGCACAACATGGGTGCACAAACCTACATGCAGACAGTACATTCATACACATAAAATAAATAAATAAATAAATAAATAAATAAATAAATAAATAAATAAAAAACTCAGTGTTGTAAAAGTATCAGATTATGCTGGGCATGGTGGAGCCAGCGTTAATTCCAGCACTCAGGTGGATCTGTGAGTTCAAGGCCACCCTAGTCTACATAGAGAGTTCCAGGACAGTTGGGGCTTCAGGGAGAGCATGTCACAAAAAGACTAAAAAAATCAGATTAACTGCAATGAGATTCAACTTTTTAAAACTAGAACTTGATGAGTTAGATTTATATGGAAATGCAGGAGGGAGAAAGAAGAAAAAAAAACCCTTGAAGAAAAAGATCAAAACTGGGAGACTTCAACAAATGTTTAACAAGAATTAACATGAAAGATAACATGCTAGTTGCTAAAGGATATAAAATAAATTAAAGAAATATAATACAATACAGAATCCAAATGAGTGCAGTCAACTGATTTATAACAGAAATGGAGACTACCTAGGGAGACAGGGTATGGAACTTGTTAAGTAAATGGCACTGAGTCATTGGAAATTCATATGGAAAGATGAATTTTTGGTTCCTATTTCACACCTTATAGTTCCAGGTGGGCTGTATGTAATTGTGACAAGTGAAATAAGTAAAACTAGAAAGCTTCTACAAGAAAACATAGAACATTGGCTGGGTGTGGTGGCGCACGCTTTTAATCCCAGCACTTGTGAGGCAGAGGCAGGAGGATCTCTGTGAGTTCAAGGCCAGCCTGGTCTACAGAGTGAGTTCCAGGACAGCTGGGGCTACAGGGGAACCCTGTCTCAAAAATTAAAAAATAAAACAAAATAAAAAGAAAACAGAACACATTCATGACTTTGAAGTGAGTTAAGATTTTTTAATTAATTAATTTATTTATTTTATGTGTATGAATGTACTGTCTGCATGTAGGTTTGTGCACCCGTGTCGTGCAAGGCCATGGGGGTCAGAAGAGGGTGTCGGATTCCCCTGGAACTGGAGTTCTGGAATTAGAGTTAAGGACTGTTCTCAGCTGCCATGTGGGTGCTGGGGATCGAACCCGGGTCCTCTGCAAGAGCAGTCGGCGCTCTTAACCGCTAGACCATCTCTCCAGCCCCGAGTTAAGATTTCTTAAAAACAAAAAAGCTTAATAATCAAACTCCCCCCACACACACACACAAATTAACCATACAATAAAATAAATAAAAATTTGGAATTTGGACTTGTTAGAATCTAGAACTCCTGTTTATTGAAAACACCATGCACAGACTTGAAGAGACAGTCCATACTGTGATGAAGCTATCCGAAATACAAATTTTAGCTGCAAGCATTCCTACAAGACAGTGAGAAAGACGCAGGTGAACTAATGCCAAACGCACAACAGGGTTGAATGAGCATATAATTCTTTCAGGTAGCAGCAACGGAAACTCCTATCTCTAGACCCCACCCTGGAGGGCATGGCAGGTTGTCCTGTCGCTCTCACAGCTGATGTCCAATCCGCAGGAAGGGTGGTTCCCACTGCCTTCAGAATATAAGCACGTCCGACCACTCTTAGTCATCTCCTTTGCTGTCTGTCCATGTGAGACAAACCTCTGTCAATGACCTCTTCAGGTCAGTGGCCTTAGCAGCTTTCCTGGCATCAGGCTGCCCTCTTTTTTCACCTAGCTGCTGGAAAGATCTTTTTCAAACTGGACCACTTCACATTGCATCTATACTTAATACAAAAATAGCTTTCTAGCTTCATCAGATTCAAAGCCAAGGTCTCTACCATGGCCTATAGAGCCACGACTCACCCAGCTCCATGTTGCCCTCCTGACCTCGTTGTCTGTTCTTGTCCACTCATTCTTCTCCAGCCAAGCTGTCCTCTCTGCTGTTCCTTTAAGTGCCAGTATTCCCTGGGCCTTTGGCTATCCTCTCCATCAGAGCTGTGTGGGAATCATCACTTAGTTCCCTTACATTTGAGTTATGTGACCCCCTATGTTCATACTGCTAAAATGCCAACACTTCTTTCTTCCACAGCCTCATTCCTTCTTTCCATATCACTTCAAGTCACAGCCTGATGTATAATATATACATTCATTACTGATTTGTATATGTTTCCCCATACAATAAACTCTGAGGCACAGGAAATTTATTTCCTGATCTACCTCCAAGGTCAATACCTTGTATGTAGTGGATTACCCACAAATAAATGAGTGAAATGCATTTAATGACGATCCTATGACGTTAACAGCAGGTATCATGACCCTCTGACCAAGGAGAAAATGATTGGTAGAAGTTACACAAATGTTAAGTGGCTTAGCTGAAACCCAGACAAATATGTTCAGTGAAGGGCTAGTTCCACAATGGCTTCCATACTGCCCTGGTGTGAGTGATAATCACATACTTGTACACTTGGTCCCTAGTGGGTGGTGCTGTTTAGGGAGGTTATGGAACTTCTGGGATGGAGGAAGTATGTCACCCCAGGCAGATTTGAGGACTTACAGCCTCACCCCACCCTACTCTTCTCTCTCTCTCTCTCTCTCTCTCTCCCTCCCTCCCTCCCTCCCTCCCTCCCTCCCTCCCTCTACTTCATTTATGTGGATGAAGATGTGATCTATCTGCATCCTGCTCTTGCTTCCACGCCTTCCCCAGCACTTTATCCCTGTGGAACTGTAAGTCAAATAAAGCCCCTTTCTTCTCTAAGTTACTTTTGATCCTAGATATTCAATAACAGCAGTAGAAAAGTAACCAGTATATAAATTGATACCAGGAAAGTAGGATGGTTGCTATAAAGAACAAGACCAGGTTGGGTCTTGGAGGAATGTAGAAGACTTTGGAACTTTGGACTAGAAAAGCTGCTGAATGCTATAAGCAGAACTCAACAGGCAGTTAGTTCTGTTAGGAGACAGTGGCGCAGAGAGTAATGCACAATGTGGAGGCCTGGCTCATGAGGTTTCAATGGGGAACAAGGACTCTATCAGCACCTGGGCTGATATGGGATCATAGACAATGTGTCACCATGGAAGGTGGTTTTCCTCCAATACTAGGAAGGAGTCTAAAGGTCAAAGGATAATTCATGTATCCATTCAGTCAGTGTTGGGCTACCAATTATGTGCCAGTGTTCTGTAGTAATTTCTTCTGAGATAAGTCATTCTGTCTTGGAAGGAAGCTTGTTAGGACTAGGGTGTCATAAGGGAAGGTGAGCATTCCATCCTGCTGGGAAGCTTGTTAAACTCAGGAAGTAATCAACTCATTTACTTCAAGAAGTTCATAAAATTTACCAAATTCACTAGGCTCCTCCCTCCCAAGCATATCTAAGCCGTAAGGACTGCTGAGGGACACACTTCAACCAGCCAAGCTCCCTGGAAGAAGCAGAGACCAGCCGGGTGGTCTACCTGGGAAGGATGCACCAACTTGTTGAGTTGCCTGCAGGTTGTGCAGAGCCTTCTGGGTCTCCTGCTTTCTTGAGCTGTTGCCAAGCTGGGAGGTGATACAGCTATCTTTGAGTCATTTCTGCTCCTGCAAGTAACCCCTCACCTATATTCCTGTAAGCCCAATAAAATTCATTGGTTTGCCAAGCTGGACTTTGGTGGTGTCCTTACTTTAGCCTCTCATTGGTTCCCTATCCAGGGTGAGTAGATGTTTATTCACAACTCCCCAGTAACAGTATCACATGGCATTCTGTCATAGGTGCTGGGAAGAGAGGGCTGAACACAACAGACAGGCCTCTCTTCCAGTGGAGAAAAAGAAACTAAGTTATTACCAAAAGGAAGAATTCTAAAGGACTTTTGCTTTGTTGTAGAAAGCATATTCAGAAGTTTCTTCAAATTACTTCTTTATTGAAAAGGACTATTACTAAGATGCTATAGCTAATAAACACCATGCCAAATCAAGGACTATTACTAAGATGCTGTAGCTAATAAACACCATGCCAAATCAAGTCTGAAAGAAAGCTAGATACACTCATCTCCAGCTGGTATTATTTCATTGCTCGTTTTTCTAATCAGCCATATTCTTTCAGTTGAGGTATTTGCAATATTGAAATGGGATTTGGATGTGACAGAGTTGAGTACATAGTTCAGACAATAATTCCTCAGTCCAGGAGCTCAGGGTGCCTGGTGTAAACCCTATTATTATCTGAGTAGAATATTAACTGGGTGAGCAGACACAGCTGTTTCATATTACCAGTGTGCAAATGTCATAGTAGGCAGTTAATAATGGTGGCCCCTTCGATTTCAACAACTGTTGAAGGATTAAACAAATCAAGGATCATATGGAGTATATTCGGGTTGGACATGTAATGTTTCAATATTTCCCAGCACAAAGAAATATGTCAGTTCCATTTATTTCATTCTGCTTTCCTGTGTTTGCTCTTTCATTAGTTTAAATGCAGATGTGGAATATTTTCTTTTCTGATTCAGTTATTTCAGGTTTGCTTTCTGTTTTCTTAATATGGAATTGATGTTTGATTTGAAATGTTTTTAATACTCTATTATTTTTATTTTTTACATGTGATTGTATTGCCTGGCTGTAAGTAAGTATACCCATGTTGTACAGTGCCTCAGAGGCCAGAGGAGGGCATCCCCTAGAACCAGAGTTATGGACAGTTGTTAGCTGCCATGCGGGTGCTGGAAACCAAACCCAGGCCCTCTGCAAGAGCAACCAGTGCTCTTAACCACTGAGCCACCTCTCCAGCCCTAAGATTTGAGATCCTCTTGATTATTTATGCTCTAATAGTCCCCAGGTCTTATTTTAGCTGTATCCACAAACTTAAATATGTTTTCTTTTCATTTTTTAAAATTTGGTTCAAAATAGTTTCTAATTTCCTTGTTGATTTCGTCACTTACTCATGGGTTATGTAGTAGTATTTTACTTGGTTTCCAAATGTTTTCATTTCTGTTACTGTGATAAAATACCCAACAAAAGCTACTTTAAGTAAGAATGGGTTTGTTCAGCTTACAATTCTAGGTTACAGTCCAATATTGTGGAGAGTCAAGGAACTCGAAGCAGCTAGCCAATTCCAAAGTCAAGGGCAGAGGGAAACAAATGTATTCATGCTTCCTTGTCCTCAGCCCCTCTTTACACTTGCACAGTCCAGGATCCCTTGGCTAGGGAATGGTGTGCCCACAGTGGACCGGGTCTTCCTGCATCAATTAATGTAATCAAGACCACCCCATATTTCTCAGTTAATCTTATCTAACAAATTTCTCATTGAGACATTCTTCCCAGATCAAGTTGACCAATTAAACCTACAAAATATCTGAATATCTTCCTGCAATTTATTTTTTATTTAATCAGAAACAATATTTTGTATGACTTAATTTTGGAAATTTATTTTATGTGTATGAGTGTTTTGCCTACATGTTTATAAGTGCACCCATGCATGAAATGCCCACAGAGGCCTGCAGAGGGCATTGGATTCTCCTGGAACTGTAGTTACATGTGGTTGTTAGCTGCTCTGTGGATGCTGGGAACTGAACCCACGTCCACCGCAAGAGCAGCCAGTGCTCTTAACCACTGAATCATCTCTCCAGCCCATGACCTGATTTTTTTTAAATTGAGACTTAGTTCATAGCTAAAGAGTTCATGTGCAGTTTTATTGGATTGAGCATCTATCTATTGGGTAAAATTCATTGATAGTTTTGTTCATTTTCCATATTCTTACAGAATATATACTTATTCTAATGAATTATTGGGAAATGCTATTGAAATTCCTAACTATAATTGTGGGGTTGCCTGCTTATTTTTTTTTTTTTTATTTCTTTTTTATTTTTTATTTATTTCTGTATGTGTATGAATGTACTGTCTGCATGCAGGTCTGTGCACCTGTGTCGTGCAATGCCGCGGAGGTCAGAAGAGGGTGTCGGATTCCCCTGGAACTGGAGTTCTCCTGGAATTGGAGTTTAGGACAGTTCTCAGCCGCCACGTGGGTGCTGGTGATCGAACCCGGGTCCTCTGTAAGAGCGGTCGGCGCTCTTAACCGCTAGGTCATCTCTCCAGCCCCTGCCTGCTTATTCTTACAGTTTTATCAGTTTTTCCTTCATGTATTGAAACTCATTATTAGATACACAATGTTTAGAGCAGTTATATCCTTTTAATGAATTGACCATATTACCATTCTGAAATAAGCTTTATTTTCTTTGATAATATTCTTTCCTCTGAAATATTTTATCTGACATGAATTAGGCTATCCCAGCTATGTTTTGATTAGATTCATCACAGTATGATTTATTGCATATTTTTACTTTTATTTTGTGATATTGATGTGTAATATGGTAGCTCTGTTTTTGTTTTTTTGAGAAACCTCCATACTATTTCCTATATTGAATGCCCAAGCCAGTAGTGTGTCAGAGTTCTTTCTCTGTGTATTCTTCCCAATATTTGCTATAATTTGTTGTTTTGCTTTTTTTTGGTGATAGTCATTCTGATTGGGGTGAGATGGAATCTCAAAGCCTTTTTAATTTGCACTTCCCCAATAGTCAAAGAGGTTGAATAATTTTTGAGTAGTTATTCATCGTGTATGTTTCTTCTTCTGAGTGGTGTCTATTCAGTTCATTGGCCTATTGTTTGTATTCTTGTTCTTTAATTTTTGTAGTTCTTTATCTATTCTAGCTTTTACTCCACCGTCTGATGTATATTTGCCAATTTTCCCACTCATTTTATGAGCTGCCTTTATTTGCTATCTGACGTTTTAATTTCTTGTAACCTCATTAATCAATTCTTGAGATTATTTCTTATGCTATTGGAGTCCTTTACAGAAAGTCCTTGCCTGAACCTTCTACTGAAGTGCTGTACCTATGTTTTTCTCTAATGATTTCCAAGTTTCAGGTAATACATTAAAGTCTTTGCTTAAGTTTGAATTAATTGTTTTTTTTTTTTTGGTATTAGCAGTAGAGATAAAATTTCATTTTTCTGCTTGAAGAAATCCAGTTTTCCCACCACCGACTGCCAGAGACATCACCATCCAATATTTCAAATTGTACTACAAAGCTATAGGATTAAAAAACAGCATAATTTTGGTATATGTGTGGCATATATACATTTGCATTTTGGAGTGATACAAATTGGAAGGAACAACAACAACAACAACATCTGGGTCAAAGAACTGACTGAAACAGTAAACTTCTGCCCAAAACAGTAAAGTTCTACATCAAAAAAATTTTTTGAAGACTGAGAAAAAGATGTAAGACAAGTATGGTGGAATGCATGAGCTCTGGGGGGGGGCAAGGAAGGGGAAATGGGTCTAAATTTGATTAAGAAATGTTGTATGAAATGCACAAAACTTCAATTAAAAAAACCCAGCATGGTACTGGCATAAAACATACACATATAAGCCCACACTGCTACAGTCATCTGTTTTCATGTTGTTGTTGTCTTGTTTGTCCAACAATACTCATTGGAGAAGACAGTATTTTCAACAAATAGTACTAGTCAAACTGGATAGCCCCATGTAGAAGAATGAAACTGGATCTGGTCTTTCAGCCTACACAGAATTCAACTCCAAATGGATCCAGGACCTCAACATAAGGCCCTGTAGTCTGAAGCTGATACAGGAAGAAGTAGGGAATATGCTTAGACTTAATTGCACAGGAAAGGACTTTTTTTTAATTACTTCTTTATTTTTTTTCATTTTTTAACAATAAGTAATAATTTATGAGTACAAGCATCCTCCATGTAAAACCAATTTGCAAGCAGTTGTGCCCAAACCCACAAAGCCCATGGGTCCCACCATCCAGCTAGAGGGGCTTGTATGTTCAATCAAGTTGATCAGATGAGTGTCCAGACTATATTGCTGTAATTTCGCCATTCACCCCAATCACAGCCCTTACATTCTATCACACTGCCTCTTCCACAGATTGTTCCCTAGGCTTAGAAAAGGGGCACAGGTGGACGAGAAGCAAAACAGTCTACTTTCTCTGGAGCTGTTGTCTTGGACTCTGGTCAATTCTGGCTGTTTCCTTTCATGGGCTGACAGTTTGTCCAGGAATAACCTTTCGATCCTACTAATGAAGCACAAGCAATTAGATATATAGGTATTTAAGCAGCACTAATAGTTATGGTAGGTTACTTTAGCATAGACACATGTTTGGATATGTTAATCCATGAATTACAATTTTCCCCCCTGTTAAATATGACAGGGTCTTACTGTGGCTTATAACATCTCCTAACCTTTAGAGGATGTAAGCTTGTGGCATCAGCCATGGGTTATTCCTCCAAGGAGAGAGCTAATAGCCAATTAGATTTGGGATATACAGGCATATGGCTGCCACTGCTGCACAGTATTTCCAGGCAGGTGAGGTGTAGCTGGTGCTGATGGAGGAGTCTTGCTTGACTCAAGGAGACCTATATTTGCTTTATTGGTTTACTGGCCTTTGGTAACACTCTCTGGTATTCCAGAGACCACCTGTACACTTGCAAATGTGGTCTCAATGCATCTTTCCCATGCTTACATCAGGTCTTCAACAGCAGGACCTTATCACCTCTATTCTTGCAGGTATCCCAGTTTACAGGCAAGAAGGCTTTATCTTTTGGACAGGGCTTGGATCCCCTGGCCAACATCTCCTTGGTAGAATAATCTATTGCTGATATCAGAGGTCTCCTGTATTAATATATTTTGCTTAACTGCATAGCTTAAGGAAACTTTAGTATTATATTTGGATCTGAATAGAGAATAATCCTTTTCACAGTTCCTATGTCTATTAGTCAATTAAAGAAGGCAGTTTTACCAGTTTTATAAGAGATTGCCTCTATAACAGTTGGCTCCAATTTACAGTTAGAGAATGACCTCATCATCATCATATTTCTCCTTGTTCTATAGGGGGGAGGTAAGAAAGTCTCTCGTATTAAAACCTTGCGGCACCTAGAAGGTAAGTTTCATTAGGACTCATTATAAATAGTTGTTACAAGTAGGATCTACCAACGGGTTTGATGTCTGTAGCAATATGAGGCTTTTCTTCCTTTCAATGTTCAGACAGGCCAACCTTTCTGCTGGCACTTTCTGGTACATCCTACACAATGCAAAGCTGTATCTTTTCTTTCTCAGCCATTAAGTTGGTGATATTTTGACCTGTTGGAACATACAAATCTAACTAATACCGAAGGCCTTTTGAAAGAAGTCATATGAAACCTCATACCATAGAAACTTCCTAAAATACATACATCTTCATATATAAAAAGGTTTTAAATGAAGTCCCTGTAGCACGGTGAAAATGCTCCTGTTAGACATCACAGGCTGACAATAGGAAGCCCAATGTCAGAAATGGGTCACCTCTTTTGGAGTGTTGGCCTGTGAGGCACAGTAGGCCCCTAAATATTATAGCTATTGCCAATGCTCTTGGTTATCCTCTTGAGCCTGATGGTAAGATCCTGTCATTGAAGATACCCGCCACTTGAGTCATAGAACATGGATAAAGCATGTTGGTAACAGACCTGGAACTTCATCCCTACTGGCTAGCTCTCATAGTGCTGGAAGGTTCTTTGAGGAGAGAAGAGATCATCAGTCTTACCCAGCTGTGAGCTGTAAAGGCTGACCTGGCAAGATGTGCCCTTGGTATAATAAGGGCATGAATATCAGGGGAGTGACCAACCACTTTCTGATTAGACTTAAGGTCCATTCAATAAGAGGAAACCCATACCTGGTACTGTTATTGGGGCCAAGAACCTGAGGCTATACAGATTGCAGGTCCTAGGGGAGAGCCTCTTACTGTTATTTTCCTAGAAGGATTTGGTACTAAACCTACTCCTACTGACTTATTGCTACATCCATACACTAGTGCCACTCTCAGCCCTAATCAGAGAAGCTTCTTTTTTGCAGCAGATGGTGATTAACACAGGGACCTACAACTGGTAAAAGTGCAGAGAATAGAGAGAAGCACAGAGACTGTGGAAGGCTTTAGCCCTAAATGGGACACCTATATCACATTGTCTCCTCCCAAGGCTCAGGGATCATAGTGGAAGTGGGAACAGAAAGATTGTAAGATCCAGGGTTGGCAGTGGATGACTACAAGGAAACAGTGTCTTCTGGACACAATAGGCACCTGCACATATGAATTTAAAGCAATTACAACTTACAAAAGTTCTGTGCAGATTCAGCCCAGACAAAATCCCAGCATAGAGTGAGGTTGGGCTGAGGAACCATTGGGAGTTTGCTGGGAGAGCTACTTTTCTTTTTTTTTTTCTTAATTTTTTAAAATAACAGTTTTATTAAACATAAAGCTAGCTGTTGATTTGGTTGGTGGAGAAATTTGGTGCAGGGCCATTTTCATGGTCCTCTAAGTCATCTGTCACATGTAAGAAGCACTTTGCTTTCATTTTCTTTTTGAAATGGGATCAGACTGTGTAATTCAGGCTGGCACTGAATTTGAGAGCTTCCTATTTCAGTTTCCTGAGTAGCAGGGCTTATAGATACATCTCCATTTTAAGCAATAAGACACATAAAATTTCTTTCTAGAAATTATTGGTTCAGAAAAGAACAACATTCGAGAAAACATATATGCTTTTTATAGTGTGGCAGGAAGGTAGGTGGTGTGCCTTGGAATAGATTTCAACTGTGCAGGATGGTGGTGCAGGAGCATTCTCACAGGCGGACAAATGTTTCTGTGCTTTTACTTTTTTCACTGATGATCATTTCATTAGAGAGCATGTCCAAGACTGGTACAGGTCCAAGCCACACAGGCACCCAGCATGGAAGGAGGAGGTGGGCAGCAATCCCCAGACCCAGATGATAGTCACCTACTGGCAATGAATAGCTGCAATGCTGGGCCAGAGAGATGGTAGGCAAAGGTATCTGCTGTCAAGCCCAGGACTTGGGTTAGATCCCAGAGAGCCACACAGAGGAAGCAGAAAACTGAATCCCATGGCTTGTCCTCTAATCAAGTCCTGCTTCTGGCTTGATATGGAGGCTTGGGCCCCTTCTGGATCACAGCTTCTGTGTGCTAACCCTGAAGAAATTCTTCCCAGAAGATTTCAGGAGAGCTAATTTTCTTTTCTTTTCTTTTCTTTTTTTATTGATGATTTGTGCATTTCATACATCATTTTCCAATTCAGTTCAGGCATATTTCCCTTTCCCTTCCCCCCACCCCCCCAACCGAGATCATGCATTCTGCCATAACTGTCCTGCATATTTCTCTCAGTTTTTTTTTCCATTTTTTAGCTATAAGTGATAATCCATGAGTACAAGCATCCTTCATGTAAAACCAATTTGCAGGCTGTTGTGCCGAAACCCCCACAGCCCCACCTTCCAGCGGGGAGTGAGGGGTTGTATGTTCAATCAGGTTAATCAAATGAGGGTCCAGACTACATTGCTGTAGTTTCACCATTCACCCCAATCGCAGCCCTTACATTCTACCATGCCCCCTCTTCCGCAGATTATTCCCTGGGCTTAGAAAAGGGACATAGGTGGATGAGAAGCAGAACAGTCCACTCTCTCTGGAGCTGTTGTCTTGGACTCTGGTCAATTCTGGCTGTTTCCTTTCATGGGCTGATAGTTTGTCCAGGAATAACCTTTCGATCCTACTAATGAAGCACAAGCAATTAGATATATAGGTATTTAAACAGCATTAATAGTTATGGTAGGTTACTTTGGTATAGACACATATGTTTAGATATTATTTTGATCCATGAGTTACGTTTTTTTTCTGTAAAATATAACAGGGTCTTACTGTGGCTTATGACATCTCCTAACCTGTAGAGGATGTAAGCTTGTGGCATCAGCCATGGGTTATTCCTCCAAGGAGAGAGCCAATAGCCAATTAGATTTGGGATATACAGGCATATGGCTGCCTCTGCTGCACAGTATTTCCAGGCAGGTGAGGTGTAGCTGGTGTTGACGGTGGAGTCTTGCTTGACTCAAGGAGACCCGTATTTGCTTTATTGGTTTTGGTTTAGTGGCCTTTGGTAACACTCTCTGGTGTTCCAGAGGCCATCTGTACACTTGCATGTGTGGTCTCAATACATCTTCCCCATGTTAACGTCAGGTCTTCAGCAGCAGGGCCTTATCGCCTCTCTTCTTGCAGATATCCCAGTTTAGAGGCAAGGAGCCTTTACCTTTTGTGGGGCCTTAGATCCCCTGGCCAACATCTCCCTGGTAGAATAATCCATTACTGATGTCAGAGCTCCTGTATTGATATATTTTGCTTAAGTGCATAGTTTAAGGACTTTAGTATTATATTTGGTTCTGAACAGAGAATAATCCTTCTCTTTAAGATGATTTAACATAAAAATTAAGTTTGCTCCCCAAGTTAATCATATATAGTCACCCAAAACAACATGGATAAATCTGATGAAACTTGAGCCTTGATTCCACCCTATAGTTATGTATAATACAACTGTCTTCTGGAGACTCATGGATTAAAAAAAAAAGGGGGGGTACAGATAGACATGAAACCTTCTCGTCAAAAACCTTGCAGTTCAAATCTTGAAACTAACTATGGGAAGGGATTTGTGTGTTCCAATAGGACAGGATGTCACCAGCTTGACGGCTGGGAGAGAGGAGATACAGCTTTGCATTGAGTAGGATGTGCCAGAGGGTGCCAACTGGGGGGTTGACCCATCTGAACATCGAAAGGAGGGGATGCCTCAGATTGCCATGGACATTGGGCCCCTCTGTGGCCCCTACATGTGACAGCTATTTGTGGTGAGTCCTGGTGAAGCTTGCCTTCTAGGTGCCACAGGGGTTTTGATGTGAGAGACTTTCTTGCCTCCCCCCCAGAACAAGAAGAGAGCTAATTTTCTTTAAGGGCTTGGTTCCTGGTAGGTTGATCGTGTTCCAATGAATGGCCACGCAACCAAAAGAGTGGGTTTAAAAATAAAGAGGACTGGGCTGGAGAGATGGCCTAGCGGTTAAGAGCGCCGACCGCTCTTACAGAGGACCCGGGTTCGATCCCCAGCACCCACATGGCGGCCGAGAACCGTCTGAAACTCCAATTCCAGGAGAACTCCAGTTCCAGGGGAATCCAACGCCCTCTTCTGACCTCCGCGGTACTGCATGACATGGGTGCACACACTTGCATGCAGACAGTACATTCATACACATTACAGAAATAAATAATAAAAATAAATAAAATATAAAAATAAAAATAAAGAGGATACAAAGTTATGTGGGTAGGGGAGGAGGAGATAGGGGAAAAGCAAATGTCATCCAAATCCCTTGTATGAGATTCCCAAAGAACTAATGAAAACAAAGAACATCTTTAACAAAGAACGTGGCTCTGTTTCATGTGTTTTCTTAGCTCCCACCTCTGCCTCAGGAATTCTCTTTGCTCTTCTGCCACATTGACATAGCAAGAAGGCTGTTGTAGGCGCAGAACTAGATCTTAGACTTCCTCCACTCCTGAAATATAAGCCAAATAAACTGTTGGTGAGGGTGATACTCTGTGGCATCTGCAGAAAACCATCTGAGACACTTAATGTGCCATTCAATAAGTGAACATTACCAGAGTCTAAAGGAAAATGAAGCATTCAAATCACCAAGGTTTACTTCATCCTCTTAAGTGTGAATCAGACAAAAATCATCTAGCTTTAGAATCATATTGTCAATATGGTTCTTGGATCTGCCAACTATGATGAATTTTATGACTTCTTGGAAGTTGCTTTAATGTTTAAAAACAATTTTATACTTGTGTGATTTTTCTCTTAGAATGACAACAGAATTTGTTTCACATTCCTCTTTTGATAAAATCATTCATTTTGCAGGCATAGTGGCACACGCCTTTGATCCTAGCACTTGGGAGGCAGAGGTAGGTGGATCTCTGTGAGTGCAAGGCCACCCTGGTCTACAGAGCCAGTTCCAAAACAACTGGAGCTACAGGGAGACCCTGTCTCCAAAACACCAAAAAAAAAAAAAAATCATTCATCTTGTAAGCACGAGGTAAGTATTGAACTTTTATTCTTTTGCTTCTATTATTCTTTTGAATCACATATCCACCATATTGCATAAATACAAAATTTATTAAATGCTAAACTCCTTTTTAAAAAGTACAATTAAGAAAAGAATTGAAGGGCTGGAGAGATGGCCTAGCGGTTAAGAGCGCCAACCGCTCTTACAGAGGACCCGGGTTCGATCCCCAGCACCCACATAGCGGCTGAGAACCGTCTGAAACTCCGGTTTGGGAGAACTCCAGTTCCAGGGGAATCCGAAACCCTCTTCTGACCTCCGCGGCATTGCACGACACGGGTGCACAAACCTGCATGCAGACAGTACACTCATACACATACAAAAATAAATAAAAATTTAAAAAAAAGAAAAGAAAAGAATTGAAATCATGTCTGTGGAGCATGGATGAGGCAGGTTCCTCATGTGTCATAAAATAATTGTGGTGGCGCACGTCTTTAATCCCAGGACTTGGGAGACAGAGGCAGGTGGAATTTTGTGAGTTCAAGGCCAGCCTGGTCTATAGAGTGAGTTCCAGGACAGCTGGGGCTACAGGGAGACCCTGTCTAGGAAAGACAAAAAAAGTAAAATAAAATAAAATAAAATTGAAAAGAAAAAAGTTGTGAACTTTCCTTAAGGAAAACTATGTAGAATTGGACAAACTGAAGTTATATTTAAATGAAAATGTTCAATTTGCAGTGCTGACAGTTTAAATAAATCAGATTTGCATATATAAAAATTCAGTGGCTAAATATACAGATTTATTGAAAAAAAGAAAAAATTCAGTGGCATTAGCTGTGTGGGCTTATTTTGGAGTCCTTTATTTTGTTCATTGGTCTATGTGCTGGTGTTTGTGCCAATACCATGCTGGTTTTGTTACTATGGTTTTTGTAATATAATTTGAAATCAGATATTGTAATGCCTCAAACATTTGTTTCCCTCTTTATGATAATTTTGGGTATTCTGGGTTGGGTCTTTTGTATTCCATACAAATTTTAGGACTGTATTTTTTCTACTTCTGTGAAAAAATGTCATTGATGTTTTAATGAAGATTGTGTTGAATCTGTAGATTTCATTCAGTAAATTCTTCCCATTGATGAAAATTTTTTTTTTCATTTTCTAGTGTCTTATTAAATTCCCTTCTTTGGTGTCTTAGTTTTAATTATAAAGATCTTCATCTTCTTACTTAAGTTTATTCCTAGGCATTTTATTGTTTTTAAAGCTGTTGTGAATGGAATTTCCTCCCTCTCTTCTTTTATTAGCAATTTTGCTATTGTTATTTAAGAAAAGCCACTGGATTTGTATGCTAATTTTATATCTTGCTACTTTGCTGGTTGTGTTTACCAGTTCTGAGAGTTTTCTAGTGGAGTCTTTCAGGTTTTAAAAAGATTATTGTATTTTTTGAATTTCACACAATACATTTTGATCCCATTTAGATCCCCTCAGCTCCCATATCTGCAACCTCCCCTTTCTAGCCCCCAAATTTATGTATACATATACATATATATATGTATACATATATATATGTATATATATATGTATATGTATGTATACATATACATATATATGTATACATATATATATATGTATACATAAATTTGGGGGCTAGAAAGGGGAGGTTGCAGATATGGGAGCTGAGGGGTTATAAATAGAATAGAGTCAGGTTTGTGTCCCCAAATGCCCTTTGGTGTGTGTTCATCCACTGGAGCCCGGTCAACCTATTAAGAGTCTCACCCTTAAATGAGACCAAGTCTCATATTACAAGGGTCACATGATATTTCATGCAAATATACATTGTTTTAAGCTTAAATCCACTGAACATGTCTATGTCGTTAAACATGTATAATTTCTTTGTAGTTAAAAATTTCCATGGTTCTTTCTTTGAGGCTTTTGAAATGCATTCAACATTACATCTATATTCATCCTGCTATAAAATCATACACCAAAGCATCATGGTCTGTGTAACTGCAACTTGGTATTTGTTGATCAGTTTCATCCACATATCCCTTTTAACCCAGCCTCTGATGTTCATGATTCTACTTTTAGCTTTTTTTATTTTTTACATTCCATACATATACCAAATTTACAAAGTCTGAAGATAAACTATAGGTTAATTCCAAAACACACTTAGGGATTCACAGTTTAACCATAAACTTGCATGCAGGAAAAAGAAACATAACTTTACATTCTGAATTACATACCAAGTTGATGTATAATTTAATGTACTTTAAAAAATATTTATTCTTTCTCATAAATCTTAGAACTGAGGAAAAATAGAGATATATACCTCAAGCTATATCTATAGTGTTATCAGTCAATGTGGTATTATCTTTACTGACCAATTACCCAGTTTGACTTACATATAAAGATTTAGTGCTAGGATCCACAAATGAGGGCTAACATGTATTGTTTGTTTTTCTGAGACTGTGTTACTTCACTTAGCATAACAGCTTCTAGTTCCATCCATTTACCTGCACATTTCATGATGTCATCTTTCTTTACCGTTGCATAGAATTCCATTGTGTAAATGTACCACATTTTTATTGTCCACTCATCAGTTGAGGGACACCTGGGTTGCTTCCAGCTTTTTGCTATTGTGAAAAGAACAGCAATAAACATGGTTGTGCACATATCTCTGCTATAGTCCTTTGGGTATACACACAGGAGTGGTATAATTGGGTCAAATGGTAGGTTTATTTTTAGTCTTTTAGGAGTTCTCCACACTGCTTTCCATAGGGGTTGCAGGAATTTGCAGTCCCACCAGCAGTGAATGAGTGTTCCCCTTTCTCCACACCTTCTCCAGTATTTTATTTATTTATTTATTTATTTATTTATTTATTTATTTATTTATTTTTGGTCTTTTTGAGACAGGGTCTCCCTGTAGCCCCAGCTGTCCTGGAACTCACTCTGTAGACCAGGCTGGCTTTGAACTCACAAAGATCCGCCTGCCTCTGCCTCCCAAATGTTGGGATTAAAGGCGTGAGCCACTACGCCCGGCATTTTAACCTGATATGTTTGTGTTTGGAGATTTGTTGGCAATTTCCCCTTATAGCTTTTGTTTGTGTTTGTGGTTTTGTTGGCAATTTCCCCTTACGGCTTTTGTTTCTTCGAGTTGTATTTTTCATATTCTGGAGAGGTGCTTCTCTGATCTTGTCTATTTCTGGTTCTAAATGCCTCCTGTTGGAATGCCTATTTCTTTCTCTACATTTGGGGACTTTTCTGCTATAATTTCATTGAGTATTTATGTCTTCAGTGTCTTTATCTCAACTTCTTCTATCCCATAGATTCTTAGGTTTGGTATCTTGATCATACTCCAGAGTTCTTGAATGTTGTGATTATGTTCATTCAATTTTTTATTCTTATTGATATTTAAAAGTAGCATTTAATAAGCCTTGTTCTGCACCCCGATATTCTTTGTTCTGCTTGGTTGAGACTGTGACAGGGCTTTCCACTACACCTTTCGTTGGATTTGTTGTCTAACATTTCTATTTGTGCCCCCCCCCATATAAATTCTTTGCTGAACTTTTCTTCTGTGTCCTAACTTTTTCAACTTACTGATTCTTATCATTCACTTTGTTAACTTTTTCCTCTATGTTGCTGACTTTCCAGGTCCTGGATTGGATTCAGCTGCTTGTTTTGATCTTCTTGTAGGTCTTAGCTACTTTTCCAGTCATTGCAATAAAATACCCCATAAAAGAAACTTAAGGAAGGAAGGAAGGAAGGGTTTATTTTGCCTCCAGGTTTCAAGGTACAGTCCATCACAACAGGGAGAACAGGTGGTCACATGGCACCCACAGTGAAGAGGCAGAGTGAGGATAGGCTCAGCTCCTTCTCCAGGATCCCATGGAGGGTATGGGACCACCCAGATGGGTGGTCTTTCCACCTTAATTAACACAATCAAGATAATCCCTCATGGGGATGCCCAGAGATCCATCTTGTCATCTAGATTCTGTTCAGTTGACAGCACAACCTGCACAAGGCCCTTGATCATTTTTACCAGTAAACTTCAAAAATCTTTGCCTAGCATTTTGCCTAGCTCAATATTTCTGAGTTCAGCAGTAAGGAATCTTTTGTCAGAGTCAGATTGCCTTGATTTTTTTTTAGATTTATTTTGTTTCTGTATTGCAATGTGCACATTTCTTGGTTTGGAGGTCTCTTCAGCTTTTATTCAGCCTAGTCTAAGAGGCTCCATCTCCAGCACCACTCAGAAAGGAGACGACACACAGCAACAACATTAAACCATACAAAATACAGAAATGCATGTAATAAAGCCCATTAGCACATCACCAATGACCACAAAACCAGAAAATTATGAAACTACTGCAGAATGTGCTCTGATGGTGAAAATCATGTAGGTTATGGGAAGAGTGAATGAATGAAGTAAAGAATGAATGAATGAGGTAAAGGACAGAGGCTGCAGGAGGGAAGGAAGAAAGGGAAAGCAAGGTAAATCAAAGGAAAAAGAACACAGTGAAAAGGAGAGGCTGGAGAGATGGCTAAGCAGTTAAGAGCACTGGTTGCTCTTGAAGAGAACTTGGGTGGGGTTCCAGCACCCATATGGTGGCTAACAACTCCCAATGCCCTCTTCTGTCCTCCACAGGTACTGAATGCATACATGCAGGCAAAACACATAAAATACAAATAAAAAATGTTTGAAGACTGAGAAGAATGTTGTGGAAAGGAAGAAAAAGGAAAGACCAAGAGATTTCTTTGTAAAGTATTTTGTTATTTTTATATGTAGGTAGATGCACCTATGTACTGCAATGTCCAGGGAGGTCATAAAAGGACATTGGATCACCCTGAAATTGGAATTGTTAGCCACCATATGGGTACTGGAAATCTGAAAGAGCAGTCAGTGTTCTTGACTGCTGAACCATCTCTCTAGCCCTAAGAGTTTATTTTAAAGAAGATTCCCCATTAATTAAAAAGTTCAAAAACAAAATCAGGTAAGTGTTAAGAATGGGAAGAAACATGAGGTGGCTGAAACTGTATGAGCTCAAGTTTGGATCTTCAATTTTGTTCCATTGGTCAACGGGTCTGTTTTGTGCCAGTACCAGGCTGTCTCTATGACTATGGCCCTGTAATATAATTTGAAGTCTGGTAGAGCAATCCCCCATGTTTTGCATTTTTCACTCAGGGTTGCTTTAGCTATTCGGGGTCTTTTGTTTTTCCATATGAATTGAAGGATTATTTTCCAAGTCTGTGAAGAGGCTCATAGGGATTTTGATTGGGATTGCATTGAATCTGTATATCAATTTGGGTGAAATGGACATTTTTACTATATTAATTTTCCCAATCCATGAGCATGGGAGGTCGTTCCATCTTTTGATGTCATTTTCAATCTCCTTCTTCAGGGGTGTAAAATTTTTGCTGTAGAGGTCTTTGGTATTTTTTGTTAGGTTTGTTCCCAGGTATCTTATTATTTTTGAGGCTATTGTGAGTGGGAAGGTCTTCTTATATTCCTTCGCCACTTGATTATTGTTGGTGTAAAGAAAGGCTACTGATGTTTCTAGGTTAATTTTGTAGCCTGCCACTTTACTAAAACTCTTATTAATCATTTCTAGAAGTTTTCTGGTGGAGTTTTTAGCATCCCTTAGGTAAACTATCATGTCATCTGCAAAAAGGAATAGCTTAACTTCTTCTTTTCCAATTAGTACTCCTTTAATTTCCTTCTCTTGTCTTATTGTCCTAGCAAGTGTTTCAAGCATTATGTTGAAGAAGAGTGGTGATAAGGGGCAGCCTTCCCGGGTTCCTGCCCTTAAGGGAAACAGTTCCAATTTTTCTCCATTTAGGATGATGTTGGCAGTGGGTTTGCTATATATGGCTTTGATCATGTTGAGGAATGTTCCTTTCAGTCCTATTCCCTCTAGGACTTTAAACATGAAAGGATGCTGGATCTTGTCAAAGGCTTTTTCTGCATCCATTGAGATGATTGTGTGTTGTTTGTCTTTCAGTCCATTTATGTCCTTTATGATATTTATTGGTTTACATATGTNGGCAGAGTGAGGATAGGCTCAGCTCCTTCTCCAGGATCCCATGGAGGGTATGGGACCACCCAGATGGGTGGTCTTTCCACCTTAATTAACACAATCAAGATAATCCCTCATGGGGATGCCCAGAGATCCATCTTGTCATCTAGATTCTGTTCAGTTGACAGCACAACCTGCACAAGGCCCTTGATCATTTTTACCAGTAAACTTCAAAAATCTTTGCCTAGCATTTTGCCTAGCTCAATATTTCTGAGTTCAGCAGTAAGGAATCTTTTGTCAGAGTCAGATTGCCTTGATTTTTTTTTAGATTTATTTTGTTTCTGTATTGCAATGTGCACATTTCTTGGTTTGGAGGTCTCTTCAGCTTTTATTCAGCCTAGTCTAAGAGGCTCCATCTCCAGCACCACTCAGAAAGGAGACGACACACAGCAACAACATTAAACCATACAAAATACAGAAATGCATGTAATAAAGCCCATTAGCACATCACCAATGACCACAAAACCAGAAAATTATGAAACTACTGCAGAATGTGCTCTGATGGTGAAAATCATGTAGGTTATGGGAAGAGTGAATGAATGAAGTAAAGAATGAATGAATGAGGTAAAGGACAGAGGCTGCAGGAGGGAAGGAAGAAAGGGAAAGCAAGGTAAATCAAAGGAAAAAGAACACAGTGAAAAGGAGAGGCTGGAGAGATGGCTAAGCAGTTAAGAGCACTGGTTGCTCTTGAAGAGAACTTGGGTGGGGTTCCAGCACCCATATGGTGGCTAACAACTCCCAATGCCCTCTTCTGTCCTCCACAGGTACTGAATGCATACATGCAGGCAAAACACATAAAATACAAATAAAAAATGTTTGAAGACTGAGAAGAATGTTGTGGAAAGGAAGAAAAAGGAAAGACCAAGAGATTTCTTTGTAAAGTATTTTGTTATTTTTATATGTAGGTAGATGCACCTATGTACTGCAATGTCCAGGGAGGTCATAAAAGGACATTGGATCACCCTGAAATTGGAATTGTTAGCCACCATATGGGTACTGGAAATCTGAAAGAGCAGTCAGTGTTCTTGACTGCTGAACCATCTCTCTAGCCCTAAGAGTTTATTTTAAAGAAGATTCCCCATTAATTAAAAAGTTCAAAAACAAAATCAGGTAAGTGTTAAGAATGGGAAGAAACATGAGGTGGCTGAAACTGTATGAGCTCAAGTTTGGATCTTCAATTTTGTTCCATTGGTCAACGGGTCTGTTTTGTGCCAGTACCAGGCTGTCTCTATGACTATGGCCCTGTAATATAATTTGAAGTCTGGTAGAGCAATCCCCCATGTTTTGCATTTTTCACTCAGGGTTGCTTTAGCTATTCGGGGTCTTTTGTTTTTCCATATGAATTGAAGGATTATTTTCCAAGTCTGTGAAGAGGCTCATAGGGATTTTGATTGGGATTGCATTGAATCTGTATATCAATTTGGGTGAAATGGACATTTTTACTATATTAATTTTCCCAATCCATGAGCATGGGAGGTCGTTCCATCTTTTGATGTCATTTTCAATCTCCTTCTTCAGGGGTGTAAAATTTTTGCTGTAGAGGTCTTTGGTATTTTTTGTTAGGTTTGTTCCCAGGTATCTTATTATTTTTGAGGCTATTGTGAGTGGGAAGGTCTTCTTATATTCCTTCGCCACTTGATTATTGTTGGTGTAAAGAAAGGCTACTGATGTTTCTAGGTTAATTTTGTAGCCTGCCACTTTACTAAAACTCTTATTAATCATTTCTAGAAGTTTTCTGGTGGAGTTTTTAGCATCCCTTAGGTAAACTATCATGTCATCTGCAAAAAGGAATAGCTTAACTTCTTCTTTTCCAATTAGTACTCCTTTAATTTCCTTCTCTTGTCTTATTGTCCTAGCAAGTGTTTCAAGCATTATGTTGAAGAAGAGTGGTGATAAGGGGCAGCCTTCCCGGGTTCCTGCCCTTAAGGGAAACAGTTCCAATTTTTCTCCATTTAGGATGATGTTGGCAGTGGGTTTGCTATATATGGCTTTGATCATGTTGAGGAATGTTCCTTTCAGTCCTATTCCCTCTAGGACTTTAAACATGAAAGGATGCTGGATCTTGTCAAAGGCTTTTTCTGCATCCATTGAGATGATTGTGTGTTGTTTGTCTTTCAGTCCATTTATGTCCTTTATGATATTTATTGGTTTACATATGTTGAACCATCCCTGCATCTCTGGTATGAATCCAACTTGATCATGATGGATGATCTTTAAAAAAAAATTTTTTTTCAGTTATTATTTTTTATATTTTTATTTTATTTTTATTTATTTTTTATGTGTATGAGTGTACTGTCTGCATGTAGATTTGTGTACCCATGTCGTGCAATGCCATGGAAGTCAGAAGAGGGTGTCAGATTCCCCTGGAACTGGAGTTCTCCTGGAATTGGAGTTAAAGACAGTTCTCAGCCACTATGTGGGTGCTGGGGGTTGAACCTGGGTCCTCTGCAAGAGCAGTCACACTCTTAACCACTAGGCCATCTCTCCAGCCCAATGGATGATCTTTTTGATGTGGGTCTGTATGCGATTTGCAAGTATTTTGTTAGGAATTTTTGCATCTGTGTTCATTAGTGAGATGAGTCTATAGCTTTTTTTTTTTGCTTGTATCTTTGCCTGGTTTTGGTATTAGAGTGATTTTGGCTTCATAGAAGGAGTTTGTGAGAATTCCCTCTGTTTGTATCCTTCTGAACAGTTTGAGTAACAATGGTTGTAGGACCTCTTTAAATGTTTTATAGAATTCTGCTGTGAAACCATCTGGGCCCAGGCTTTTTTTAGTTGGGAGGTTTTTTTTTATTACATCTTCAATTTCCTCAAATATTATGGGTCTGTTTAAACTGTCAGTCTCTTTTTGGTTAAGCTGGATATCATCTGCAGCAAATGGTGCTGGCAAAATTGGATCACCATCTGTAGAAGAACAAAATTAAACACCTACCTCTCACCCTGTACAAAAATAAAACTCCAAGTGGATCAAAGATTGCAACATGAAGCCTGAAACCCTGAAGGTAATAGAAGAAAAAGTTGGCAACAACCTACAAGACATAGGCATAGGAAAAAACTTTCTAAATTAGACAGCAGCTGCACAGGAAATAAGGTCAACAGTCAACAAATAGGACCTCATCAAACTCAAAAGCTTCTGTACGGTGAAAGAAACAATCAAGGAAGTGAAAACCCATAGAGTGGGAGGAAATCTTTACCAATGATACATCTGACAGAGCATTAATGTCAAGAATATATAAATTACTCAAAAAACAAAGAAGAAAACAAATGACCTACTCAAAAGATAGAGTAAAGAGCTGAATAGAGACTTCACCAGTGAGGAATTAAAGATGGCTGAGAAACATCTTTTTTTTTTTTTTTTTTTTTTGGTGTTTTTGAGAAAGGGTCAACATCTTAAAAAGTGTTCAACATCATTAATAATTAAGGAAATGCAAATTAAAACCACTCTCATATATCATCTCATTCTGATATGGCTAGCTAAGATCAAGAAAACAAAAGATGACAGATGCTAGAGAGGTTGTGGGGAAAGGGGAACACTCATCCATTGCTGGTGGGAATGTAAACTTGTACAACCACTTTGGAAAGAAGTGTGGAGAACCCTTAAAAGACTCAAAATGAACCTACTATCTGACCCAGTCATGCCACTCTTGGGTATATACCCAAAAGAGTCATCCTACCACCTCCAAGATACAGCCATGTTTATTGAAGCTCTCTTCACAATAGCGAAGAACTGGAACCAACCCAAATGCCCCTCAACAGATGAGTGGATGACAAAAATGTGGTAATCTACACACTAGAGTACTATTCAACAGTAAAGAAAGATGACATTATGAACTTTGCACATAAATGGATGGAGCTTGAAGCCATTATGCTAAGTGAAGTAACACAGTCCCAGAAAAACAAACTGCAAATGGTTTCCCTCATTTGTGAATGCTAACACCAAATCCCCCAGATGAAAGGCAAGCTGAACAACATTATTGCTATATTTCTGTTTATCTGAAAGCAACTATGTTGCTATAATGTAAATCTCTGAAGGGGCTCTAGATCCACCCACCACTTATTTTCAGACTCTATAATTACTGTATATGGGTGGAAAGTATGTATCCATATTTTAGAGTAATATAAAATTAATGGAGGAAAATGTGAATTTCTAAGCATAAAAAAAAGACTGAGAGAAAGATGCAGGACAGTTATGGCAGAATGCATGATCCGGGGTGGGATGGGGGGAAGGGAAAAGGGAATATGCCTAAACAGAATCGAAAAATGATGTCTGAAACACACAAAACATCAATAAAAGCACTCAAAAAGAAAAAGGCAAAGAAAAAAGGAAAAAAAAAAAAGAATGGGAAGAAAAAGCAAAAACTTGATAGCATTTAAAAACAAAACCCTGATGCTAAAATCAAACTACTATTAGAAGTAGAGGGAGAGGGAAGGGGAACACAAAGGGAAAAAAAGGAGTAAAAAAGCCACATTGCCCAGTAATAAAAAATACATTTAAACAAAATTGAATGGACGGAGAATAAAAATTAAAAGCTTGAGAAAAGTTTAAAAGTACAATAAAGTAAAAATGCTGCTAAAATTCAGTAAAAGGGGGAGTCAGCAAGGTTGAAAGGGAAAAGGGGTTTAAAAAGTATAAAGTGTGGGAGTAACTTCTCTTTTCTTGAAAGTTCCAGACTGCCAGTTACCCGCGCGAAGACAGCAGGAGTCCAGTTGTACTGTAGATCTTGTCTTTTCTGTCATTTACACTGTCGCTGAATCTGTACTGGGCAGGTGTCTGACGTCCCCCTGAGCGCTCTTCACTGTGGTAGTTTTCTTGTTTTGTATATGGGGCTCTCCATATAATCTTCGGGATCCGCGGATTCTCTCACCCTCCCAAGATTCCCCGGATTGTTTCCCCTGGAGTGGCTAATGTTTTAGCTGAACGGTGTCCCCCAGGTGCATTGGGAGTAGAGAAGCAACCATAAGATGGGTACAAATGTAAGACCTGTCTTGTTACTTTCAAGACTTCTGAGTATCAATCGCCCTTCTGGAGGCAGGCAACTGTGGGTATCAAGGGGACTAATGAACCTTCAACATTCTTAGGTTCTACAAGAGCGGGCAGCAGATAATTAGCTAGAGAAGCCAAATCACATGCTGGACTCAGGCTCAGATGTATTTGACTCCAAGTTGATGAGACCTGCTCTCAGCCTTCAAGGTGGGGCTGTCTTTCTCTACCAGCTTCCTCCTGAGCTGAGCCTCCTGCACCCTGTGGCTCGTCGGCCACCAGGCCCTCCTCCTCTCCCACCAGGCCCTCCTCCTCTCCCACCAGGCCCTCCTCCTCTCCACAGCCACTTTGCTGGACCTCCCTCACCCAAGGCCTCTGGAAGGAAGGCACACTGAGGTTTCCTGACCTGTGATGTTTCTCTGCTCTCAGGTTCTCAGAGTAGCTCAGTGTTTAGTAGTAGGTTCTCTCTCAGGTGGCACAGGGCTGCTATCCTCCCATGCACAGAGGAATAAGATGGAACTTCTCTGTAGTGCCTACCTGTTGCACCAAAACTCACGACTGGACTTGGAAGCTTGTGGGAGATGTAGGCTTGTCCTGGGAGGGAGCAGGACGACCTATTTCCTGCCTGGCTTAGCTTTTGAAAGTAATTTCCTCCTCAACCCTCTCCACCCACACCAGGGAGTTGTGTAGCTGACTTGCATGCTGTTTGGCTATTTGACTTCTTTTAAAAATTTACGTGTGTGTGTGTGTGTGTGTGTGTGTGTGTGTGTGTGTGTGTGTGTGTGTATACTTGCCACAGCACAGGTATGGAGGTCAGAGGACAACTTGCAGTAATTGGTTCACGCCTTCAAGTTCTACCATGTGGGTTCTGGGGCTTGGCAACAAGTGCCTCTTGTGCTGAGCTGTCCCCGCAGCCCCTGACTTGCTTCTAATCCTACATGGCTCTCCTCCATACTTCCCAGGTCTTCTTTCACTTCTTTTGTGAATTTCCAAGGTTCTTCCTCTCTCTGTCTTTGGACTTGAGTCCATCGTTTTCTTATTCTGACTGCTCTGCAGGGTCTCAGAGGGAGCTTCCAGCCCTTCATCTTACCCAGAAGTCCTCTTCAATATTATTTTCTTTCTCTATGGTTCACGTGGTTTCTATTGCTAATTACTCTCTGATCTTCATTTCTGCACTGATTCCTGTCTACTACCTTTTTTTTATTTGGGCATTGTGGTTTTTATTTCTAGGTATTTGTGTTTTAAAATTGTTGGCTGGGCATGGTGGCGCATGCCTTTAATCCTAGCACTTGGGAGGCAGAGGCAGGCGGATCTCTGTGAGTTCAAGGCCAGCCTGGTCTACAGAGCAAGTTCCAGGACAGCTGGGACTACAGGGAGACCCTGTCTTGAAAAGACCAAAAAAATTATTTGTTGTATTATATGTGTATGAATGTTTGCCTGCATGTATGTATATATACCATATATATGCAATGCCCACGGAGGGTGTTGGATCCACTGGAACTGAAGTTATGAATGGTTGTTCACCACTATGTCGGTGCTGGGAACTGAATCCAGGTCCTCTGCAAGAGAAATCAGTGCTTCTTACTAAGCCATCTCTCCAGCGGCCCTAGGTGTTTAGTTTTGTGTTTTGTGTATCTCCAATGTTTTTAACGTAGCAAATTTATTTTTTGAGTATTTAAAATATAGTTATATTAAATCTTGACAAGTTTTTATGCAATAACTTTAAATCTGTGTCACTTCTGTGGGTCTCATTTTCCTGTTCTTTTGTGTAATTGTTTCTTAAATTAGTTATTTATTTTTATTTTATGAGTCTGAGTGTTTTGCCTGCATGTATGCAACTGCACACTCGACGGCCACAAAGACCAGAAGAAGGAATCAGAGTCCCTGGACCTGGAGTTATGGATGATCGTTAACTGCCATGCGTGTGGCCTTTGATCTCCTGCTCTGTGAAGACAGAAGGTCCAGCCCTTCTAGCACATGAAGATAAAATAAGAGGCTCCATCTAATATGCCAAGTCTATTGTTACCTCAACCTTGGACTTAATGGGTTCTAGAATTGTGAGAAATAAATGCCTGTTTATTAATTACTCACTCTAATATCTCATGTTATTTATGAGAGGCAGACTTCCAACGTCTTGCAAACTACTGTTTCATGTATTTTTCTCAGCTTTGCAATTGTTTCAGATAGGAAGGTGCATATGGGATTCTGTAGACTGTTAGAACAACTCTCCATCTCTGGGGTCATGTTATCTTACAAAGCCCCTGTTGGTCTGACTTAGCCTTTATAGCATTCACTATATTTCAAGTGAATAAACAGCATGTGCCAGTCAACAGATTTTCCTTTAAATATCTGCTATATTTTTCCTTTTTAAAAAAAATTATTATTTTCATTTTTTGTGTATCGCCTGCCTATATATAAATGCATCCACATCATGCAATGTCTGTGGAGCTCAGAAGACAACATTGGATCCCCTAGAACTGGAGTTATGGACAGTTGTTAGCTACCATGTGTGTTGGGAACTGAATCTGGGTCCTCTTAACCACTGAGCTCTGAGGCATCTCTCCAGCCCCATAATCATTTTTTTAAAAACGATTTTTAAAGCAATTTCAATGTACTTCTTTGGGGCTCCTGAGGGAGATATGTCCCCAGGCCAGTGGATATTCTAATAGAATTTTATTATGAGAAAGAGATTTCTGATTTTAGAATATGCCTTGAGAATAAAATTGAAACCAGTTTAAAAGTGTTAAATGACCAAGGACATGTAGAACATTTAAAAAACTTGAAGCAAATAGAATTAAAAGTGAAAGCTCACTACCTCAACCCCAAAGTCATTATGGTGGTAGCCTCGAAAACAACTTCATCATGGCTGAACCGGCTATAGGATCAGGGGTGAGAGAACTTGTCCTCTGTCCCCTTTACCCTTCTTTCCACTTCATTGCCCCCTAAGATCTGGCTTGGGTACCAGGTCCTTCATCTGGGGAAGGAAGGACTCTGGCATGCCCACTAGATGTGACGCAGATTGGAGAGGTTAAGTGAAGGTGCACTGGGGCCTCGGAGCTCCTCCGCGCTTCAGTACACAGAGAGTCTACAAACTACTAGCAAAGGCTTAGAGAGTGTTTGGGAAGTGGAAAAAAAAATGTTGCAGAAGAGCTGAAAGCTTCTCTCCCTGGTATTCAGAGCCAATCAGCTTGCCAGATGCCTCCAAGTTCCGCCTCTGGCCGCTCACTAATTCTGTTACTGAGGCCGCTGGGCTCTCACTCCCTCAGGCTCTTTGCTCTTGCTGAGTGCGTTGTACTCAGGATGTGATCATAAAGCAACCAGAGCTAGTTGAACTTGTCAAAGCGATGAAGAGCAGTCCTGAGGGATGACGGGTCAGCACTGTGGCCAGCGTGGCTGTGTAGTGAAGAGGGATGGTGTGGTATCGCACAAGACACAAGACATCTCAACTTTATGAAAGCATGGGACCAGGAAGCCCTCTATCCCACAGAACAAAGGCTCTGAGTCTAAGTCTCTAACTTCTGAAGTTTTTTATTAGCATGGATAAGGTACTCTAAACTTGCATTCAGGAACAGAAGGTAGGCAAGTCAAAAGACATTTCTCTAGAGGACTACAGAAAACAATTTGTAACAAAATGTGGTCTGTTGCAAGGTATGGAACAGAAATTCATAGAACAATGTAAATAAGGCATCATTTTTTTTTTTTTGGTCTTTTTGAGACAGGGTCTCCGTGTAGTCCAGCTGTCCTGGAACTCACTCTGTAGACCAGGCTGGCCTTGAACTCACAAAATTCCGCCCGCCTCTTCCTCCCCAGGATTAAAGTTGTGTGTCACCATGCCCAGCTAAGGCATCATTTTTAATGTAATCTAAACATAAGGGGCCTGCACTTCAGAACCCACATCTGCATATATACCTATCTGGCTCTACCATCACAGACACTCCTGGCTCATGATGACTTTGCACGTATGCCAAGTATGCTTTTGGCAGAGTTCAAACAAGGCAGCAATGTCCAACAGGTCATCATGAACTTCCTTCCCAAGTGCAGACATCCTTCAGTCTCCTCAGCATTAAAGGAATAGAGAACTTTAATCCAACCTTTTCTTTTTTTCTTTTTTTTCCTTGTGAAAGGCAAATTTTTTTATTTATATTTTTAGGCTTATACAAAATGGTTATTATAGTGCCCAACATGTATAAATGTTCTCATAAATGGTTTTTAAATAAGCAAATGTTTACATTCTTTCATTTGTCTTAAACATGACAAGAAATACCAAAAAACAGTGTGTCCTCTAATCAAGTTCTCTAAACAAGTGTGACCATATGTCTTTCTCACATGGTTTTAATAGCATAACATAGATGAGTTTATATATGTGTACATACATAATAATTTCATACATATCACAAAATATACCAATAAAAAGTTAAATGATTGAGATAATAAATATACTAGACTTCACAGTACCTCTCCGTCTCAGTTGATCAATGTGAGCATACCGTCTAAGAATAGGCCCTTTGTATAGCTCCAACTGGGGAAGTTAATCCAACCTTTATATAGGGCCATAATGGAAAAAATCTTTAATAAATTTTAAATCTTATTATCACTGTGACTTAAATGTCTATCAAGTTCAGTGAGTGACAGCTAAATTTCTTAACATTTAAATGCCCTGGTACACATCTAGCATATTTCACTATGTGTTGTTAATGAATGCCACACTGAGCTGTAGGAGTGGAGCACTATCTACATGTTATATCCCAACAATATGTGTGGAAAAGGACAGGATAGGACAAGGCCAAAAAATTGACAAGACAAAAAAATAAGTCCATGTGCTGAGTGTAGTTCTTTTGATGTCATGTGTCATTGTATAAGACTGTCAAACAAGCAGCTATTTCATGCTTTGTCTCTTACCTTGCACAGGGGTCTACCCAGAGCCACCTGACCATTCCATATGAATATCTTGTACCTGTCAGTGTCCAAATGCCTGACCCACTTCATTTTCCTTTGTAACACGTACCCTTGTCTGCAGTTATATTTCCTCTTTGGCTTACTACTTGACTCACCCCCACTTCCATAGGCAAGATTCATCTTCTTCATCATGCCCAATCTCTGATGGCTATACCAGTGCTTGGTGGGTTGCAGGCCCTTAGAAAATAACTGTGGAATGGATAAATGACTTTTAGAAAAGGCAAATTAATTGTTTAATTTCAGTACATGACATGGCCCAACATAAATAATATCAATATAGTCATAGCCATCTGAGTGCATTTTACTCCAGTAGATTTTACTCTACCTGTAAACAAGTAGAGCAAATTAACATTGAATGAGGAAAAAGGAAAGCAAAACTTGGTTAAAAGGAAGACTGTTAATAGCCCAAATTTAGAAAGTGTATGATTGAGCTAAAAATGAAAAGTGAAGGAACAAGATTCAGAAGTCTAGGAGGGTCATTTAAAGCTGTGAAGGTAATCAATTGATAAGATACATACAGACACAATGCTCAACATTAAATTTTGGAAGGCAGAGAGGGATTGTAAAGGAGCATTAGAATTGAGTTATATATCAATCCTTTGCGTGAGAGCTAAGAAATATTAGGTAAAGAGAGGACGACAGAGGGAACAGAACTACACATGTGTTTTGGAACAGTGGAGGTCATAGCTAAGTGAGTTTAAAGGTAATAACAAGTCTTACTGCCATTTTCCTTCCATTTTAAAGCAGAGTCCTCTTGACTTCTTCTCTTCCTTTAATTTCGACTGCATTTCTCTGGTTTTATTAAGCAAAATTCAAAACTCCCATTTCCCGCTTCTCATAATCTATTCTCTCTCTCTCTCTCTCTCTCTCTCTCTCTCTCTCTCTCTCTCTCATATTCCAGTCTGTAGCTGAGGATGACTTTTACCTCCTGATTCTCCTGCCTCCACCTTCTAAGTGTTGAGATTTCGGGTATGTGCCACCATGCCTGCTTCTGCCAGTCTCCTTTCGCCTTCCTTCAGTAATTATCCTTTTGTCTCCCACCACACACCAGAATAACTTTTGTCAAATTCGCCTGGAACCTTAATGCTGCCACCTCCGCTGGTCAGTTCTCACCTTTCACCTATGAATCCATAAGCAGCACTTGACCCACCTCACTGCTCCTTCCTCCTTGAAAGACTGCAGAGCTGAGAATGACTTCTAGACAAATGACTTTTACCTAATCTCATAGCCAAAGAGTTATTCTTACATTTTAGTTCCTTTAACACAATCTTAGCTTGTTTATAAAGTAAACAACCTTACTAGGCCTTAGGCTCCTTGTACAACCTAAACATACAGCTTTACTCCCTCATGACCCTTCCTTGTCCTTGACCCTAAATCATAACATATGTTTGTATATGTTGGGAAGATATCAAAGTGCTGTAATCAGCAAATACTCACTGGAACTCATGAGAATTATCTCTCTTACATTGTAAACAGCAGATGGGATTAGATTCATAACATCTCTTTGTGCTTTTATGTGTTGTTCTAGGTCAGCAGGCATCAGGAAAGGCAAAAGCTCTCTCTGATAAAGGGTCTGCTTTGTTCGTTTTCAACAGAGAGGCAGCAAGGCCATTGTTCCACACATAGTTCCAAGAGAAATCTGAAGGAACAAGTTCTCAGAATAGTTGGGGCCCCTATGCCTGGCTTAAATGGATGCTAAGAGTCAAACTGTCTTTATCCAGGCTTCACCATAATGTGCTATCACTTGACCACATTCAGACTCCTGGACCTCTGCCCTATCATTGACCTCTCCCTTTTAAACTCTTGAAAATGTCCCATGATCCTTCTCTCCTTTTCAGATTAACTCATGATCTGGGTTTCTCATTTACTGTCAGAGCTTTAATGCTATTTTTAGACTGTCCCCTTGACTCAGAGCTTCTATGTCCAACTACTCACCAAAGGTCACTCCTTAATGTATCAAAACCCAAATCCCTGATGTCCTGCCTAGTCCTTTTCCCATGCCCATTGCTGTGTCAGTAAACTCACCTTCATCCTCCTGTGATTAAGACCAGAATTGTGGCATCATTCTCGATTCCTCTTTTTCTCCCAAACTCACTTATGTTCAGACTCTAAATTCTGTCACCTGTACTTACAAAATATTTCAAATCCCAGCAGTTTTCAGCATCTTCACCTAAGTCTCTTGCCGTGGAAGCCTCCATGCAAGACGGTCTCCTTTCTAGATATCCTTGCTATCATAATAATCTCTTCTCAGACCAGATCTGAACTGGTCTGTGGGGCCAAAAGAATATGAAAGTGGTGGTGTGTGGCATAATATCTTTGGCTTTGTAACCCTGAGCCGCTCACTCTGGGGCAAGGCACCACCATGTAAGGATACACAGGCAACCTTGGGAACTGATCCATAGGAAACAGGCTTCTTGGGAGCAGACAGCATCAACCTGCCAGGCAGGAGGGTGTTGGAAGCATGCATTGGATGGGCATCACCTTGACCCAAGCCACATCTACCCAGCTAAGTCAGCACTGCTCGGTTCATGATGACGGAAACTAGAGGAGACAGAAACACTTACATTGTTTAAGTAACTTGATGGGAAAATTTGACCCAGCAACAAATACCCATAATAAAGGCTCTAAACTAAACTTCCTGTGGTTTATTCATTACCAACAGCCAGAGTGAGTCTCTCAAAACATAAATTATACCATGAGTTGGAAAAATGTACTGGATGGGATCATTGACAAATTAGATACTATGGGGGAAAGGGTTAATGAACTTGAAACTCAGCTGTAGGGCAGTCCAAAATAGAACACGACAAAACAAAACTAAAAATATTATAAACAGGAGCCTCCGAATCCTGAGAAGCTTTAAGGGGTTTCGGAGTCGGATTCTCTGAAATGAGATGAACGAGGAACAGTTTGAAAAAAATTGTGTCAGCTTTGCTTTATTAGGTTTTCTGAAAACTCAAAACCTGTAGCTCCTAGGATGGGAGACATGAAGAAAATGACCCAAGCTATTTAATTTGCTTAAATATCAGTGAAAAAGAGAAAGTATTTAAAACAAAACAGAAGACAGGCCTGGTGGCCCAGGCCTGCAATCTCAGCTATTAGAACTGGTGAGGCAGGGAGAAGCACAAGTTCAAGGCCTTCCTGGGCTGTATAGTGAGTTGAGACCAGCCCAGAAATAAGCTGTCTCACAGGGAAAGAAATAAAAATGTTTAAATGTTAAGGTTGTTACTCAGGTGCTGAGTGGTAGGTAGTGCTCTTGCCTAGAGTCTGTGAAGTGCTGGTTCAGTCCCAAGTACTGAAAGGAAAAAAAAAATTATGTGCGGAGTACCAAAGATTCCTGCTGAAAAATAAACAAATTTTCCAGGTTTTCAAAATGTAAAAAAATCAACCAGCAGCTTATTTATAGTCTAAAAAATGCTAAAGAAGTCCTGAAAGCTGTAAGATGGCAGAGACTGGTGGAAATGCAGATCGACTGAAGAGGTTTAAGAGCATACGGTGTAGTTAAAGAAGAGGTGTGGTACATCTACACAATGGAGTACTACTCAGTGGTAAAGAAGGATGACATCATGAACTTTGCAGGTAAATGGATTATGCTAAGTGAAGTAACACGGTCCCAGAAAAACAAGCAGCAAATGCTCTCCCTCATTTGTGGATGCCAACACCAAATCCCCAGATGAAAGGCAAGCTGAACAACATTATTGTTATATTTCTGTTTATCTGAAAGCAACTATGTTGTTATAATGTAAATCTCTTAACAGGCTCTAGAATTGATCCACCACTTACTTTCAGACTCTGTAATTACTGTCTATGAGTGGAAAGTATGTATTCATACTTTAGATAATATAAAATTAAAGAAGGAAAATGTGAATTCCTAAACATAAAAAAAAAGACTGAGAGAAAAATGCAGAATAGTTATGGCAGAATGCATGATCTGGGGTGGGGTGGGGGGAAGGGAAAGGGGAATATGTCTAAACTGAACTGAGAAATTATGTCTGAAATACACAAAACATCAATAAAAGCATTATAAAAAAATTTAAAAAGAGAGTCTACTTATTAGCTTAGCATGGCAGGAACATTGCAAGCTAAAGGCTAGCCTGGGCTATGCAGAGAGTTCCAGGACAGTCTGAACTTCCAAAGATGGGATATAGCTGGGTGTAAGGTGCACGTGCAGGACATCCAAAGCCCTGGGTTTGATCCTCAGCATTGCAAAAAATAAATAAATAAATTGGAGAGAAAGAGAGAGAGAGAGAGAGAGAGAGAGAGAAATTATGGATCAATGGCTTATATTCTACCTTCAGAAATTAGCAAATACATACATACATACATACATACATACATACATACATACATGAAACCAAAACTAAGAAGACTGGATCAGAGCAGAAGAACAATGCAGAAAAGTCTAGGGAAGCAAAGACCAGAACAAAGAGAACAAGCGCACTGAGAACATGGCTGGGTCTGCAGAGTTCAGAAGGGCAGTGAGGGGAGATCATGGACAACTTTGTAGACTCATACATTCAACAATTTAGACAAAGTGGACAATTTCCTTGAAGGATGCCAAGATGACCACTCAATGTGAAACTAACAACCCTGAATAGTCCTCTACATAATAAAGAAATTTAATTTGTGTATTAAAATTTCTCTACCTACAGCCAGGCTAGACAGCTCAGCAGGTGAAGGCATTTGCTGCCAAGACTGATGACCTGAGTTCAATCCCTCAGACCCAGAAAGTGGAAGGAGAGGCTGACTCCAGCAAGTTGTCCTCTGACCTCCACAGGGATACCATGGCATACATGCACATACACATTCTCTCTCTCTCTCTCTCTGTCTCTTTCTCTCTCTCTCTCTCTGTCTCTTTCTCTCTCTCTCTCTAAATAAATGTAATACATAACTGAATTTTTTTCTATACCTAGAAAACCTGGTCTTACCTTCCCAGCTATATGTATTTTATTTCTTTTTCTTGCTTTACCATGTTGGCTATACCCTTTGGTATTATCTTGAATAAAAATTGCTCCTCTGGTGAATTCTACTAATTCTACTAATGTTTGAGGAATTATACCAGTTCTATACAAATTTTACAGGAAATTGAAGATAAGAAAACTTTGCAATTCTTCTTGAGATGCAAGAATTATCTGACATTTCAACAGAGCCAGTAAAGGAAAAATATGACTTCAAACCAATACTCCTTATGCACATAGATGGAAAAATCATTAAATTAAGTAATTTTAATTTTATTGAGTAGATATAGAGCACTCAGGGCAGCCGAGTCTTTCAACCATGCAAGTTTGGTTTAATATTTGAAAAGCAATCAGTGTTATTTACTTTAATTACAGACTGAGAAAGGAAAACCATATTTTCATCTCAATGGATTAAAAAAATGATTTCAGGGGTGGAGACATGGCTCAGCAGTTAAGAGCACCAGCTGTTCTTGCAGTGGACCCAGGTTCGATTCCCAGCACCCAGCTGGCTGCTAACAACCATTTGTAACTCCAGTTCCAGGGAGAATCCAATACCTTCTTCTGATTCCATGGGCATTGTGCAACATGGATGCACTTACACACCGCCAGGCAATACACTCATACACATAAAATAAAAATAATAAAATAATTTTTAAAGATTTATTGTATTTTTATTCTGTGTATATGTGTGGGTATGTGCATACGTGTGCAGGTGCCCACAGAGGCCAGTGGTGTCAGGTCCCTGGGGCCGGAATTGCAGTGATTGTTAGCTGCCTGACCTTGGTGCTGGGAACCAAACCTAGGTCCTCTGCAACAGCAGTATACACTCTTAATAGCTGAGCCAGTCCCTAAGAGAACTTCCTTAACTTGATAAAGAAGTGCAAGAAAAACCCATGGCTGACATCATCGTTATGCTTAATGGTGAGTAAACACTTTCCCCTTAAAATTAAGAATAAGGTAAGGATATTGACTCAGATTACTGCTCGTGTTAGAACCAAAACATCTAGCCAATGTGGTAAGGCATGAGAAACAATAAAAGACACACAGCTCAGAAAGCAAGAAGTTAAAAATGCCTTTATTTTCTGGAAACATTATCATTTTAGTAAAACACCCTATTGCCATTGACCAAAAAGCACACAAAGCAAAATCAGAATAAACTTAGAACCAGCAAAGTTAGCACTGTAGCAAAATATAAAATCAAGATATGAAAATCAACTGTATTTCTGTATACTAGCAATCCACTGTAGGAAATTTTAAAATTAAATATCATCATCATTAAGAAAAGCCTCAAAAAAAGCTTCTTAAGGAAAAATATGACAAATGATTTGTAAGGTTTGAACACTGAAAAGCTTCAAGATATTGCTGAATTTTTTAAGTCCCGGAGAGAGATGCGTTTACAGACCAGAGACTTGTTACTGTTAAAGTGTCTGTTATGCTCCAGTTGATCTGCTGAAGCACCGCAATACAAGTCCAAATCCCATAAGCCTCCTTCTAGACACTGACAAGTTGATTCTAAAATTCCCAAAGAGATATACACAAGGAGCAGGACCCAGAATATCTATGAAAAAGAACTGTGGTGGTTTGAATGAGAATTCCCCTCATAGGCTCCAAGTATTTGGACATTTTGTCCTCAGTCGGCAGTGCTGTTTTGGGAGGTCTTAGAAGGTGTGGCCATGCTGGAGGAAGAACGTCACTGGGGCGGGCTTAGAGAGTTCAAAAAGCCTTTCCGGTCTCCAGTCTCTCTCTTCTTCTTGTCCTGGCTTGAAGATGTGAAGCTCTGCTTTCTGCTCCTGCTGCCACGCCTCCCCACCATGATAGACTCTAATTCCCTGGGAACGGTCAACTGTAAGCTCAAGTAAACTCTTTTATTAGCTCTCTTGATCGTGATGGTCACAGCAACAGAAAAGTGACTAATACAAGAGCAAAGTCAGAAGATTTGCTTTACCTTTTTTTTTTTTTTTTTTTGGTCTTTTCGAGACAGAGTCTCCCTGTAGCCCCAGCTGTCCTGGAATTCACTCTGTAGACCAGGCTGGCCTTGAACTCACAAAGATCCACCTGCCTCTGCCTCCCAAGTGCTAGGATTAAAAGCATGCACCACCACACCCAGCAGATTTGCTTTACCTTTCTTAAGCTCTCTAGCACCTTTAGAATCGACTTCCCTTCAGCTGCAGCATGGGTGGTGCATGCCTTTAATCCTAGCAGAGGCAAGCATATCTCTGTGGATCGAGGCCAGCCTGGTCTTCAGAGTGAGTTCCAGGCTACCTGGGGCTAGATCCTGTCTCATAAATAAATAAATAAATAAATAAAAAAATAAATAAATAAATAACAGAGAGAGAGAGAGAGAGAGAGAGAGAGAGAGAGAGAGAGAGAGCTCCACAAGTGGAGAAGGGATTCAGAAACCGAAAACTCCAAAGTCGGGGGGAGGGGGAGGGTCTTTTTAAGCATTCTGGTAGCATAGGGCAGATCCCTATAACTTAATCAACTTAAACGAAGAAGAGGGAGAACCGTAGTTCCAAGCTGAGATGTGTCCAGGACTAGTCTTGGCTAAACTTGTCTAGACTGGTCAGCTAGAAAAAGGACCCTTGGGTCTTAGTGAAGAATCGGGGATTTTGCCACCTTTGTTATTTGTGTGGCCCTGTCCCCTAGGAAGGGACTGTCCCTCAAGTACAGCCATTAGTCTACCCCCAGCCCTTTCAAGATTCATCTTACAGAAGGTTGCAAAATTCTCTCTTTCTATGACAAGAACTTGGACACATCTACTCCCCCCATCCAGAGGTAGTGGTGGCTCCTGATGGTCTACAGTTTTCTCGGCAGGTCAGGATTGAATGGAGGCTTTCTTGGCTGGAGCCTGCAGCTATGGAAACAGCAACCTCCTCATAGATATTTGTTACCCTGGTCATGAGGAGCTGCCCTAGGGGAAGTGAGCCCTTTCCATCAGAGCCTCTCGGGGTTTGTTAAAAACCGTTGGAAGCCGGGCATGGTGTCATAATGCCTTTAATTCCAGGACTCTGGAGGCAGAGGTGGGTGGATGTCTTTGAGATCTGGGCAAACCTGGCCTACATAGAATGTTCCAGGCCAGCCGGGGCTACAGGGTAGACCCTGGCTTAAAACAAAACAAAACAAACAAAACAAAACGAAACAACGAAACAAAAGACTGTTGGCCAGATACGGTGACACAAGCCTGTGGTCCTGGGATTTGGGAGATTAAGGCAATAGGATTATGGCAAATTCAAGGCCAGCCCAGACTACATTAGGAGCACCAAGCCAGCCAGGGCTATATATACCAAGACCCTGTCTCAAAAATGAAAAACCAAAACCAAGTCAAACTCAAACCCAAAGACCTGTCAGAGGCTCCATCAATGTTTTTCTTGAGGACAGGCCAATGATTTGCATTTCTAGCAATTTGTTTTGAATTGTTAATGGAATTCCCAGGATGTTTCTACTTTAAAGTCAGCTCCACCTCTCCATGCACACTCTACCCCTTCTAGCAGAGGTGCAGGGACTGCATTTACACTTTGTGTCAACCCTCAGCAAGAGGGCTGGTGTATTAGAGGAAACCATAGTGAATGGTTCTTGAGCACTGACTGCATTCCAGAAGCTGTTCTCGGGGCAGGATTTACTGCTGAGCACACAAGAATGATGTTGTTCTGCTCTCCTATGCTGGCAGAGTAATGAATAGATACACAAAAGTAAGTTAACAGCTAAGTTGTAATAAGAGCAATGCAAAAAACAAAACAAAACACGAGGAAATGCCCTATTCTGAAGGTTCCGAAAGGCCAATCTGCAAGGAGCACTTGAGTTAAGAGTCCTGAGTGATGGGCTAGCAGCTCTGCTCAAAACTGAAGGTAAAGAGGCGAAATACAAGGTCTTTAGGCTGGGATGCGCTAGGTATCAATGCTTAGAAAGGTAGAGTGGTTGAAGATTCAGGAGCTGGAGGGGGGGGGTGTCCCAAAGTGAAACTAGGGAGAAGGTGAAAGAGTGATCCAGTATAACAGACACCCCTGAGCCCCTAAGCTACAAGGCTCAGGGACCCTGAGTGTCAGGAATTTGGAAAAGGCACATGACATTTCCACTTTTCCTGTATTTGGGGCCTTACCTGGGGTGACGGGCAGATTCATCAGTGATCCATTGCCATGGCTCAGGCTTGACTGAGTCAAATGTGCTGGGGGAGACTGTCAGACAGAGACCTTTCAGCTTTTAGACTCCTGGTCTTCTAGCATGCAGCAAAGGGCTCCACAGTCAATTACATAGACAGACAGACAGACAGACAGACAGACAGCGGCTCTGGGGCCATGAAGATCAGCTATGGGAAGCAGATGGTGTCTATTTACAACATAGGTAAAAGCCGTGGTCAGGAACTGCTTATTTTCAATGCAGTGAGGCCTTGGGAGGTTTTAAGTGCTCTGGCCCTGAGGTTGGCTTTCAGATGATACATTCTGATTTCCTCCACATGCTTGAAAACTCGTAAAGACATATCTACCTGGGGCCTTAGATGAGACCAGCCTTTAGTGATGACCGTCCAAGGAGCTCCTGTCAGAACTCAGTTTCCTTTACAGTAAACCAGGCCACTGGTTCATTGATTCATTCAAACAGTACGTGGGTACATCCTGTGTTCGGGACACTAGGAAAATGTTCTTTACAGATATGATGTATGTATGTACGTGCTCTTATTGGACAAACCCCATTCTTCAGGCAGGGACAGCAGATTCAAAGGGGACAGAGTCTTGGCTGAGGTTTCAGGGCTAGAATCTGAGAAGATGAGGGTTTGAACGCAGCCCTTCTTTGCAAAATTTGGAGTTGTCCTCTGTGGGACAGTTGCTCTTCCTCCTCCTGCATAGGACTAGACCTACGCCCCTGTTGCCCCTGACCAGCTCCTCTGGTACCTGATTTCGTACTGGTGATGCTCATCTCAGGCCAGCAGGCCCTGAGGTGGAGAATTCTGTGCTTTGTGCACACAAATGGAGATTTATAAGACTCACCACAAACCCTGGCTAAACACACTCCGTCTCTCCTCTGGAGTGCCGGCATCCGGAGCAGCCAAGAGCCATGCTGGCCACGTCCGGCCCTGAACCTCCTGCCAGGGACCCTGGCCGTTACCTCTGAAGGCACTGCCTTTATTTCAAAGTTCTCATGAACATTTTCCCACTAAACCATTCTGCCCACCTTGGCGTGCTGTTTGCTCTGTGTGTAATACATGCTGTACTTTTCTGGTGCCCAGAATCAGTGTGGGGAGGGGGGAGTGGGAGGGGGGAGTGGGAGGGTCTTGCCTGTTTGAAGTAGGCAGCAATACTTGGACCACTTTTGGAAGCCTGTTGGTGTTGGCCTAAGAAAATGACTTGGAATATTTTCTGATGGAGAACTCAGAAGCCGAAATTCCATAGAACTGCACCGAGTAGTCAGCATGGGCCCACGTCTCTTGTTGTTTCCGAGCTTTTGACAAAATTGGGAGCAGCTGCCCAAGGACAAACAGGAATGCTTTATGATGTGCTGACACCTCCAGGAGATACTATGGCGGGTGCCTGCTCCAAAGGACACGAGTTTATGACTTTCCCCTCTGCAGCCCAGGAACACCACAGCTTACTGAGGGCTTGCTGTCCAGAACAGAAAGAGACTCTGAAGGGTCACCTCTGCTCAGGGCCTGGCCCACCCAGACCCCATTCCTCGAGGTTTTGGCCTTCAAAGGAAAGAGCAAATCCTTCCTTGGCAGCACACGCTGCTCTCTGATGTTGCTGCCACCAGGAGTCGGTTCGGTTCACTGGCTACGGAAGAACCGTGAAAGTGGCCGTGAACGTGGGTGCAAATAGAGCCAGTGCAGGGTGTGGCTGCCACGTGAGCTCTGCCACTTTTGAGTTCTGTGGCCTGGACAAACCACCTTGATTTTTTTTTTTTCACACTTAGGCCAGTAACATGGAGCAATCTAACAGCTGGTTGATCGTGGACTTGAGTTGTGCTAAATTGTTTCTGCCAGTCATTTCACTTAGCATTTACAGACACACCCATGATGTAAACACCATTTGATAGGAGAGAAAATGAGGCACAGAGAAATGAGAACACTAACCCAAGGCTAGACAGCTGGCAAGCTTCAAGTCCACTGGAGTATGGGGCTCACCCTGTATAACAGTCTCCCAGGTTCTCTGCTGAGCTGTTGTATTGACGTCACTGGTTATAGAGGCCTAGCAAAAGGCTCCAAGGATAGCCCCGCTCTGGCTGGCTTCCTTGCCATTTGCTCCTCTTTGGAGTTAAGGAAATGGTCTGTGCGCCCATGACATGCAACGCCGTGGAGGTCAGAAGAGGGTGTTGGAGTCCCCTGGAACTGGAGTTCTCCTGGAATTGGAGTTTCAGACGGCTCGGCCGCCATGTGGGTGCTGGGGATCGAACCCGGGTCCTCTGCAAAAGCGGTCAGCACTCTTAACCGCTAGGCCATCTCTCCAGCTCCCTATCCTTGGACTTTTAACAGGGGCTCTTGGCAGTTTTATTCTCTTGGACTTATACAGCTTGCAGGAGCTAGGTGGTAGGTAGGATGGCGAGGCGTCTATATGAGCTTTCCCTGGACAAGTTAATTTGCTTCTTGGAGACCCAGCTTCTTCATCTACAAAATGGGGTGTTGAGAGTTCTGGTTGTCCAGGGCAGTTATGAGGCTCTGTAGAGTGTTGAAAATATTTGGTAAGGGCTAGAGAGATGGCTCTGCAGTTAAGACACTTGCTCTTCCAGGGGACCCACGTTCTGTTCCCGGCACCCGTGTCAGATGGTTCACAACCATCTGTAACTCCAGCTCCAGGTGATCTGATGTACTCTTCTGGCCTCTGTAGGCACTACACATGTACACATAAATAAAATAAATCAGAAAAAGAGAGAAGGAAAGAAGAAGAGAAAAGAAAGAAAGAAAGAAAGAAAGAAGGAAAGAAAAAGGAAAGAAAGAAAGAGAAGGGAGGAAGGGAGGGAAAGGAAAAGGAAAGGAAGAAGGGAAGGAAGAAGAAGAAAGAAAGAAAGAAGGAAAGAAAGAAAGAAAGAAGGAAAGAAGAAAAAAGAAACTGGGCAGAGGCTGGTTATTACTGCACTGCTCCGGAGACCAGTGATCAGAATAGAGGTGGAACTGGACCTTCAGTATGAAAATATCTTAAGCTGGCGTGGTGGTGCATGGCCTTTAATCCTAGCACATCGGGAGGCCAAGGCAGGTGGATCTCTGTGGAGTTCAAGGCCAGCCTGGTCTACAGAGTGAGTTCCAGGCCAGCTGGACTTAAAGGGAGACCCTGTTCTCGAAAAAATACCAAAAAAAACAAAAAAAAAAAAAAAAAAAGAAAAAATTATCTTAAGAAAATGCACAGAGCTTCAATTAAAAAAAAAAAGAAAGAAAATATCTTAAATAAAAAGATAAAACCCAGAGAAAGATACAACTGTATTTTTCATGCAGCAGCCCTTCCTGATCTTTGCGTCCTTCTCTGTATGTCTATTTTGAAACTTCCTTTTACACATCTTCAACTCAAATGAAGCAAGAAGTCCCATCCCCACCCCTCCCCCAGGGAGCTATGAGCGATTCTAAGGACACTGCTGATGTCCTGCTGCTTCTTAGAAAGGCGGAGTGCTACCCGGCAGCACGGGCTGTCCTGTACTCTAAGTGCTCTGGTTGGAGTTTTCTGTGTGTAATGTTTAAGGCACATAATAAGTTATGCTTTTTACTGAAACCTTAAGTTCCCAGAGTCCATTTAAATGATCTCATAGTATTTTTTGCATCAACCTTAAGGAACTGACGCATGTGAGAAGCAGTCATTTTCTGGGAGCTAATTCTGTCTTTGGGTCCACGTCACCAAGAATACACCCAAGCGGGCAGCAGAACTGTCTTGCCCATAGATGTTTTTGAATGATGCAGCAGCCACACCCTTGGCCTTGATGACACTACTCTAATTTTTAAAAATATTTTATTTATTATTTTATTATGTGTATGAGTGTATTGCCTCCATGTATGTAAGTATCCCTGTGTTGTTCGATGCCTGCAGAAGTCAGAAGGCATCCGATCCCCTGGAACTGGAGTTATGGATAGTTGTTAACTATCTCTCTGACACTCTGATTTTGTTCAGAGAAATCATGAACTTAATTTCCGGTGGTGTCGTCACTTCCTCAGCACACTCACATGCCATGCTCTACATAGGGAGGTATTTGTATGTGGGAGAATTTGGGGAACTCTTGGAGAGCTATTCACCTTCACCCTATTTCTACCTTGTACACAGACTTGATGGGTGGACCATAGCCACCATATTGCGAAGGAAAATAAAAGGCTGGGGCTGCAGAGATGGCTCAATGGTTAAGAGCACTGACGGTTCTTCAGAGGATCCAGGTTCAGTTCCCATACCCGCATGGTAGCTAACACTCACCTTTAACTCTAGTTCCAGGGGATCCGATGTCTTCATCTGACCTCCTTGGGCAGCAGACATTGTATATGGTGCACTTACATACATGCAGGCATACACATAAAATAAAAATAAATAAAATCTTTTTCAAAAATTCAAACATACTTAAACCTCAATTTAAAAAAAGGAAAGAAAGTGAAGCAATACTGAGATGGCTGAGCTGCTAAAGTAGCTAGTCCGCACTTCTCACCTCCTGATGTATGATAATGTGAGGAAAAACTCCCTTCCACTGGGGAGAAGCCTATGGTAGGAGCTGGGTTGGCCAGATATCTAAATTGCTCTGGAGAAGATGTCCTTGGAGATAGTACCAAATTTGTCTTTCCCCTCTTCCTAGTTCCCATTCAGCTTTAACACTATTTCCCGAGGTTCCCTGCCTCACTCAGTTAAACATCTCATTGACTCTAGAACTTTCAGCATGTCTTCTACTCCTACTTTTGGTTTTCATTTAAGGACCAAACTTGATGACAGCTCCTGTCAGAAACTCCCTGTTCACTGCCATAGTTCCAACCACAGATGCACTGTGTTCGCCTCAGAGCTCTACTGCAACAGCCCTTCCAGCCCCTAACCCACCCGTGCACACCTGCTCCACAAGTCTAGGCACTTGACACAGTTCATTTCAGGTACTGTATATCTTACCTATTGGGAGTTCTTTAGGGACAACACCCATTTATCTTAGCTGTTTACATTTTTTCCCCAGAATCCAGTATCGTACATGAAAGACAGCACAGTTAGTCTAGTGCTTCTCCAAGTGTGTGCCTTGGAACACCAGTTTCTTTGGACAAATCTCAGGAACTGTACATCCATCCAAACAATTCCATAACCAATGGGGTGTGGTTAATGCCAGGCTAAATGAGGCTAAACAGATCTCTATTGCCAGGTTTCTAAAAAAAAGAACTGCATTGGGGAGGAGCACTGGGGTGGAGCATTGAGGAGGAAGACGGAGGAGCGGTGGACAGGGTGCTCTTTATTGTGGAGAACCTTCAGAAAAGAAAGTGTTAAGGAATGCGTTTTGAAAACCCTAAACCAGAAAACTCCTTTATTTTAAAAGGAAAGGATAATCCGAAGTCTGCCTTAAAATTCCCCAGCTGGTTGGAGACACAGATGAGGCCCTAGATAGACGAGACGGTCAGGGAATTGATGGCGAGGACAGTGGTTTGACAGGTCAAGAAGACCTGAGCTCAGATCTGCATCTTCCAGATATCTGAGTCATAAGCAAACACTCTATCCTTTCTCAGCTTCGGGTCTCATCTTGAAAATATGGCTAAAGATGCCTATCTCCCTGGTGCTTGTGATGGCTGTGGGCTCTAATGTGGGCTCTGGACTTAATAAATAAATGGTAGCTATGGAAGCCAGCAGTATTCTTTATGTTTCCCAGGCTATGAGAAGAGACCCTGCAGATAACAGAAGCACACACTGAAAAAAGGTCAGTATCCCATGGCTAGGTTGTCTAGAGATAGAGCCAGAAAAGGCTTCCCAGGTGACAGAATGCTCCAGCTCAAATTACGAAGACTGAGTAGGCAAAGAGTTCGATGTGAGGTAACCAAAGGAACCATAGCTGTGTCTTGGTGGCTGTGTGTCCTGATGGTCACATTAGCAGTGACCATCTTAGAAGCTCCTATAGTCTCCCCATTATATAACCCACACTCTGGGGAACTTTCCCATCTGCTACACATGCATTAATGAAGAGCCCGCATCCTCAGAAGTCCTGACTTCGTTATAATGTATATTGTGCTGTGGGTTTGCCCCCATCTCCTGCAGGCCTTGTGGGCTTTTCAAAAGAATCATGGGAAGAATTACTCTAAGATAACTGGTCTACAATGATTTGGGAGGGATAAGGGATCACCTGCCCTCATGAATATGCCGCCCACGTGGTAAATATTAATGAAGATCTCTTAAAATTTCACAATGCAGAGCTCAGTGGACCACTAGCTCTGTTTGGGTCAGCCCACCCCAATCTCCCTCTGTTTTGTACTATCATTGCTTTCTTTTGCTAAATAAACTTCTATTTGAACTATCTCTTGATTCTTTCCTTTAAGAAGGCAAAAGCTGAAGAGAAGCCTTCAACCCAGTCGAACAGCAGCCTGGTTCCAGAATCTTTCTTCCTGTGCCTGGGGACTGATGCTTGAACCGACATCCCCAACACCCCTCCGTTCTCGAAGTTGGCTGTCTCCACATCTTGGTGGCCTCACCCAGATGTGCAGCCTGCAGCTGGCCCCACCTTCCTCCACGGTCCTCTCTGACCTGGCGCCTCCTCTCCTCTCAGTCTCTGTCTCTCTTGGCCTCAGTGGCACTGGCTCTCCTCACTTCCTGATACCTTCTAGGTTCTTCCCTTGGGTCTGGATGCCTTCTCTCTCCTTTCCTGGTCTAACTGTTCCCTTCCATCTCATCTGAAATGTCAGATGACTCAGCTGTTAAGCATGTGTACTGCTCTTGCAGAAGAACTGAGTTCAGGTCTCAGCACCTGCCACAGACAGCTGACAATTGGCTGCATATCTAGCTTCAGGGTAACCACCACTGCCCTCTTCTGGTCTTCCCGGACACTGCACTCATGTGCACAAACCCACGCATAGACATATAATTAAACATAAAATAAAATCTTTTTAGAAGAAGAGAAGCTTTCCTCTAACTTCCACAGTGACTGATCACTCTGCATTATCTGTGCACATAACTCTCTTTGCTTTTTTTTCCCACTAAACACTATTAGCACTACCATATTTTTGTGATTAAAAATGATGTCTGTTGCCGGGCGTGGTGGCGCACACCTTTAATCCTAGCTCTCAGAAGGCAGAGGCAGGTGGATCTTTGTGAGTTCAAGGCCAGCCTGGTCTACAGAGTGAGTTCCAGGACAGCTGGGGCTACAGGGAGACCCTGTCTTGAAAAGACAAAAAAAAAGTCTCCCTCCCTTGGTTAGCTTTAAGAGGTTCACTTTGCTGACACTGGGTCTCTGGGGCCTACATGAGGAAGAAGAAGGCTGTCAAATATTAGGTGAAGGGATGGCTGTATGCTATATTGTTTAGACATTGCTAGTTTGTTTTGGAAGCCCACGGATACCACACTTTTCTGAATGGGATCATATCCTTCGTGGTCCTGGAAGTGGAGGGCTGGGAAAGTTGCCAAGCAAGCTTCTTTCCAGAGAGGGTTGGATTGAAGCTTGGTGTGTGCATATCCAGGCGAAGAAGCCCCTCAGGAGACTTCACCATCAGTAAGAGCCCACACTTCTGACATTCCGTGGGGGACGCTGGGAGACTTCTGGGATGAAATACTTCCAACCTTTAATAGAGTGCTTTTGAAGACCCAACACATTCCATTCTCTGGACACTGTGCTTTTTGGAAGAACTCGAGCTTCTGTTTTTCTTGAACTGCTAGGAATCCAAAGCTGGATTTGTAGCCTCCTCTTACAACCAAACGAGAGCTGAGGGCTCCCAGCATGACCATTAAAGCATGCCTAAGGTTCGGTATCCTTGTCTACCACATTTCCCTTTGGCTTGGATTTCTTCCTGCATCTTGATGTGTGTAGGAAACACAGTCATCACGATTAAGTCCTTACTATGGTGGCTTGGGTGTTTTTTTGAGATTGGAGTGAAAGCTAATTTATATCAAAGGATCCATTTATTGTCTACAACCCAGGGGCAGGCAGCACACCCCTGGTGCTATAAAGTCAGTGCATTGGTCAATTTGAAACATTTTCATTGCTCCACAAGAAACCTCATACTCTTTAAGCAGTGCTATGGTTTGAATTCGACTTGTCCTTTGCAGATTTCAGTTACCATCATAATGGCATTGAGAAGTGAAGCCAGGGAGGTAAACAAGTCATGGAGAGAGATTCAAGCCTTCCCTGTGGGGGTGGGGTGCTTCTCTGTTCTCTTGCCCGTCTCTTCTGAACACTTGCCCTGCTGCTTTTTCATGATGAACTGATACATTGTGAGACTCTCACCCGATGTAACACCTGATCTGGGATTTCCGGCCTCCAGAATTGTAAGTCAACTTTGCTTTATAAATGCTATGGTCTTGGGGCATTATGTGACAGCAACAGAAACTAGACTAAGGCAAGAAGCCACTCCCAATGGCTCCTTCCTGAAACTCTCGCAGCTATTTTTCTTGCTGTCTTTTTTCTGCACAGATCTGCCTGTTCCGGATATTTTATGAAATCACATGATATGAGAGCTTCTGTGTTCGACTTCTTTCATTTTCAAGTCTCCATCATGTTGTAGTATTCCTTCCTGAGATTTCTTTTGATGGACTGACTGCTTTAATATGTAGGTCAGCAGAAGCTTGGAACGTTCCAAGCTTCCTCTGACATTTGTGACGAACAATGTGCTAGCTTTCTGCAGAGTATACAATAGCGATGCTCCCACCCAGAAGACCAACATGCTGTGGACTAGTAATACATTCCAGAGGCCTTGGGACCTGGGCAAGAGCTGCTTCTCTCCAGAGACATTTTCCCAGAATAGACAGAGGTGTCAGTCAGCATGAAAATAACCTTGGCAGAGCTCCCCACACCAGAAAGATAGCCACAGACACAAGCGCCAGGGTACATGGTGGCAGGGAGGGGGCTCTAAATTAAGTCTCGGGCGTTGAGTTCTATTGACTTGGGTCTGGTGGGGCTGACTGGTCAGTTCTGCCCCTTTGGGTGTGTGGCCCTGGCTTGGCAGGTGGTAAGTGAGAAGAGCTTTGGGAAGGGCACTATGGAGATGCTGCCAAGAATGGAGGTGTGATTGCCAGCACCCAGACGCTGCCTCCAGGCCAGAGATCAACTGGAAGGGGAGAGATGAAGAGAAGCAAATGGATTTCAGTGTCTTGAGCTAACTTAGACAAGCAAAGTTTGGCTCTTTGGCCCATGGAAAGGCTCCACTGTGTGGATGTGCTTGTGGATTATTGACATCAGAGCTGATCAGAGCCATGAGAGGGCACTGAGCCGGATGAACAGAACTGTGGACATCACTGTCAGGGCCAACCTTTCTTCTGGTCACAGCATGGTTTGGGGGAAGGGCTTAGTTCTAGATGAAACTGGATCTGATCCTAGCTCTGTCCTCCCTGTCAATGAGTAAATTTCCTCTGACCCTTGATTTTCTCTTCTGCAAAATGGGAGTAATAACACAATTAACTCAAAGAGCTGTTGTGTGGACTGAAGCAAATCTAGGCCAGAGGTCTGGTACCCAAGGATGCTTTGTAAAAGCTTGTTCTTTTGGAGGCTGGATAGATAGCTCAGTTAATAAAGTGTTTGCTGCATACACATGAGGAACTGGGTTCAATCCCCAGAACCCACACTAAAAAGTCGGGTGTGAGCCGGGCGTGGTGGCACACGCCTTTAATCCTAGCACTTGGGAGGCAGAGGCAGGAGGATCTCTGTGAGTTCAAGGCCAGCCTGGTCTACAGAGTGAGTTCCAGGACAGCTGGGGCTATGGAGAGACCCTGTCTCAAAAAGACCAAAATAAATAAATAAATATAAATAAATAAATAAATATGAAAAATACAAAGTTGGGTGTGGCACTGCATTCTTGTAGGCCCAGACAGGTAGATTCCTAGCACTTGCTGGCCAGCTAGCCTGGCCTACTTGATAAGGTCAACTCCACTGAGAGCCCTTGTCTCAAAATAAAACCAAAACCCAAACCATCAGAGTGGCTGGCTCCTGAGAAATAACATCCAAGAATAACCTCTTGTGCACACACACACATATGCACCTGCATACCACACACACACACACACACACACACACAGAGTACACACATATGCCACACACACGCACATATACACACACATATTTGTTTCTTTATTTTCTAAATAGAAAAGAAGTAGATAGTTGTCTGAGCCAAATCAAGTATACCCATCGGTGGTGGAGTGTGGTGGGATGCACCAAGAAAACAAAGGGATCAAGACCCATAGAGGCCTGTGCTTGAGAGGACTTAGTGACATCATGGCCATCTCATCTTGAGCAGCCGTGTGGCCGGCCATCTCTAGACAGCCTCATCTGATAGCTAAGATCAAGAAAGCCATTTCTGTCCGAAGCCATCTAGCCTGGCATTGATGCATCACTGCAAGACAATCTATCTGTGGGTCTGGGCTCCCTCTGCCGACCTACTGTGAGGACTGCTTCGACATTATCACTTTAGAATACTATCCTGCAGTATCTGGTAGATGCTTGCTCTCTCACGGGACCTGTGCCAAGAAATTTGTATTGAAATCCTCTTTTTTCATACACTTGGGAAGTATATTATATTAGAATCCTTAAAATGTAGAGGAGAGAAGCTAAAATCAGAGAGAACATATTTTTCCCAAGGTTTCAAAGGGTAAAAGGATAGTGTTTCAGCCCAGGCAGTGAGACTTGGAGGTCGCTACTCAAAATTTCACACCCTTTGCAAACCCGACTGATAAACAGTTACACCAAAACCCTATTAATAATTCAAACAAGGGGCTGGAGAGATGGCTCAGCAGTTTAGAGGACCGGTTGCTTACAGAGGCCCCAGGTTTGGTTCTCAACACCGACATGGTGACTAACAACTGTCTGTAGTTCCAGTTTCAGAGGGTCGGGCATTCTTTTCTGGCCTCTGCAGGCATTGCATGACACAGATGGCTTACATACATGCGGATAAACAGTCATATACATAAAATAAAAAGGAATTAATTAATTAAAATAAAAAGTAATTCAAGCAAGAAAGTAATCAAGCTACTGAAAAATGGGCAAAGGGCTTAGAGTGGTGACATGCACCTTAATCCCAACACTCTGAAGGCAGAGATAAATGGATCTCTGTAAGTTGAAGCCAGCCTGGTCTAGGTAGGGAACTCTGGGCCAGCCAGGACTACATAGTGAGACCCTGCCAATGAATAAATATAAATAAATAAATAAATAAATAAATAAATAAATAAATAATAAATAGATCTGAACAGACATTTCTCAAAGAAATATATACAAATGGCCAGCACATATATGAGAAAATGTTGAACATCACTAATCTTGGAAATGCAAGTTACAGTCACACTGAGATGTCACTCACAAGTGTAACAATGACACATATAATAATCACACATACAATAATCAGTCTCAGAGAAGATGTGGAGGAAAAGGAGCCCTTTAGAACATTACAAAACTCTTATTAACGTGTTATTGTGCAGTGTTGGGCTTCAGTGTGATATGTCAATTCATGCAGGAGCATGTGCTAATGAAATCTAGATGGCCTTTGTCACAGGAACCTTGCCAACCGCTAGCAATCACCATTTTCCATTCCTCACTTTTTTTTAGATTGCAGGGTGCTGAAAGTGTGTCTACATACCTGTGCGAATGTGCTTATATGTGTGCCTGTATAAGTACGTGTACATGTATGTCTGTGTGTATGTGTATCTGCATATGCATGACTATCTACATGTGTATATGTGTGTCTGTGTGTGCATGCCTGTACGTGTACCTTTGTGTGTACATATGCGTGTTCGTGTATATGCATGTGTGTGCATGTGCGTGCGTGTACGTGTTAGAACTGCAGCTTGTTGCAAATATGGCTGCAGACCCAGTAAGAGCAGGTGTGTCCCAAGTACTGTGACACTCAGAGAAAGGAATTATTGACATTAATTTCAAAAGCTCTTCAGGTAAGGTGACACCTGTACAGCTCTTGGCAGAAGGGAAGGATTTGTCCAGATTAAAGAGTGAGGGACATTCTGGCAAAGCTTGGCTGGTTCAAGAATCAAGTTAAGAGCCACAGTGTGGGCCTCGGACACTCCACGGTGCTGGCCCTTTCCTCCACCCTTCAAGCCATGTCACCTGGGCAGCAGTTCCATATGCTCCAGGCTGTGTGTGTGCCCCAAGGACCTACGAAGGGGGACACACAGGTGACGGAGCTCAGAGGCAGGCAATAACTCAGTGCAGGGAACCAAGAAGGCAGCTCTTTGGTATCCCCAGCCTCAGAGGGCCCCATGGGCTGTGCTGTGGGCCTGCAGGGTGACCTCGCTCATCTGCAGCATTTCTCTGGCAGTGGGCCATGGAAACTGAGGGTGGAGCCAGTTTTTGGCAAAGAACATCATGGTCTGGTACATCTCATAATTTCCCTCAGAGGTCTCCTTGGGTATGCTCTCTGTCACAGACAAAGATGTCCATGGGGTCCCCCCATTGGCACAGCTGCCTCTGACTTGTTTTCCCAAAAGTGCGGCTGGAATTTCTCAGTGCCATCTGCACAATCTCACTGGCCACCCCACCCGCCATCTGTTTATAGGCTGTCAGACAGCTGGCTGCGGTGAGGGGGACACTGTGTGACTATAGAATGTACAACAACCGCTGACTCCAGCAAGAGGGACCCTGGGGCCTTTACCTCACTTGCCCCCAGGATCCCAGTTGAGCATGTTGGCCTGTAGTGACCCCATAAGGCCAGCGATGCTACTGGGGCATCATGGGTCTTCTAGATTCATTGTGTAGCAATTCCGAAGGTGGGGTTATTTGTCTCTTAACAATGAAGAAGCTGAGACTCCCAGAAGTGTTGTAAATTGGCCAAGGGCCACAGCCAAGTGACAGAGCTGGCAATGAAACTTCCATCTGTCTGAGTCCAGAGCCATGGGGTGCTCCGGCCAGGAAAAACTCAGTCTTCCCTCACCGGACTGCAAAGCTCTTCAGGGCTGTGAACTGATCTACCTGTCTGTCCCCAGCTCCTGCCTTCCCTCCAACCCGGAGTGCATGTCCCGTCCCCACGTGGCCTCTCCAGCCTCCAGGTGATGGCTTCTGCTCTCTCTCTCTCCCCATCCTTGGAGCTTTTCAGAGGGATAGGGCTGACACCCTGTTGAGTTAACAAAGACACCTTCTTCTTGGTGTCACCAGGGCCCCGCACTGCAGGGTTGCATAGGAAGCATCTTTTCCACGGTCCCTCAGTGGAGCGCACTCTTGCTTGATCTTATTTCTCTATAACCATCCACTCTTCATCCACCAGGCTAGAAAGAACAGCACTCAGGTTCAGCTTTCTTTGGGTCTTTATTTCCTTTTGAAGCCCCTGCGACCACGCTTCTTCTTAAGGCATCTGCTCACTGATGAGTCCCAGGTGCCCAAGCACGCAGTGCAGAGCCCTTCTTTCCCATGGACAACCCTTCCACTTCCACCTTCCACTGTGGAAAAAAGCCAGTGAGAGTGGGCAGCTTGCTGTGTCCGCAAATGTGTTCACGCACAAGAAAGAACCCGCACATAGAAAGCGTTTACATGAACTTCCGATGACCTTTGCCTTCCTCCCCTCTCCCGGCTCTCGGCTATTCTGTGTCCTCACCTGCTCTGTGTTCAGGAGGTCCATCTCCTCAGATGCCAGTACCCTGGTGCCTGTGGCTTCAGAAAGTAGATGGGCAGGGAGAAGAAAGAGCCAAGCTGCTTAGTCTTTCTTCCCAAGGCTGCCTCAGCCTCACTCCCTGTAGTTCTCAGAGGCTCAACTTCTGAGAGACCACAGACCCTGCCTGGCTCTTCTTTAACTCAGCTCTTGCTGAACCTGTACCACTGTCCCTTTCCTGCCCCCTCAAGGCCTAAGTGTGACAGTGGGTTCCTGCGGCCACCACCTCCTTGTGCCTCATAACCCTTGTTGCTCCCCTCATTCCCGTCCCCATCCCCAACCTGGCCACACGTGACCTGATTTGCATGCTTTTCTGAGCTTTTGAGGGTGCCCTTTGCTTGCTCTGAGAACCTGCTGACACACAACCATCCAGAAGTGTCTTTGTCCTTCGACATTGCCATCAGCATCTCTCAGTACTGATGCTACTGATCTGTTCCCAAGGTGTGCCAAAGCTTGGCACAGAATTATCATTCTTTGAGACTCAAAAAAAAAAAAAAGTGTCGGTAAATGTTGCAGTATCAGGGGCTGCAAAGGGCGTGAGTGGGCAGTGGTGGGGGTGACTCATCATAATATAGACCTTGCAAAGGCTGTCAGCCCCTGATCCCATGGAAGACAGCAGCCCCTTGCCCGTGTCTCCTTGACATAACCTTGTTGTCTCTTCCACTTCACTACTTTCACAATGCTGCATCCTTTGTCCTTGCAGAGAAAATTCCCTCTGCAGAAGTGCAGAGGACATGTGAGTGGATTTGTCATTTGCTTGATGCAGGAGTAAATCTCCCCAGGGCACACAGGCAGACAGGCAGGCAGGCAGGTGGTGGGGAGGGGGCTGTTTGTCCTCTAAGGATGTAGAGCAGCAAGTGTGTCCAGGGGCCCTCGGCAAGGGAACTGAGCATCATGATGGGCCTTCCTATGTATTTAAAGTGGCAGTAATGAACTGTGCCCACCATCCCCTGGCCACCTTGACCATTTTTTTCTCAAGAAACTTTGGAATCAATAGAAGAATGGCACAATCAAATACCAAGGAGAGGTTTTCATTTTGTTTGTTGTTGTTTTAGTGTGATCCAGGAGAAAAGCCTGGAAGCCAGCTTCCTAGCGAGTCTAAGGCAGGAAATGTTGAAAGAGCACGTACTCTGGCTAGGTTTAGGCTGGCACCAGCCTAAGCTTAGCATCTCCTGGGGAGGGCTTCCAGGCCAACAAGGGGCCTGTCCCATCAGAATCCCCCAGAAGCTTTTCAGAATCTAGGGCCTCTGAGCCTTCCCTGGGGCTTTCTGTTAAGCAGGCCTGGTGTAAACTCTGAGATTCTAGAATATTCAAAGCCCATCAGAGAGATTGTCCTCCAGGGCCAGTAGGAGCTGTGACTGTAATAGGTGTTTTACTCAACATCCAACATGAACATTGAGCAATGTATGATGGCAAAGTTGCAGAACCTGATGTTGTGTATGGACCATAGCGTGGGCTTGCACACTTAAAAAAAAAAAAAAAGGAAAAGAAAGTTTAACCAACTTCTAACCAACTTCTAAAAGCCAAGGATCACATTAAAATCCAGATTTCTTCTTTGCTATGGTTTGAATGTCTCCCCCCCCAAAAAAATACCTCATAAAACTTATTCCCCACTGTAATGGGTTAAGAGGATGGAAACTGGATCTGACACAGTGTTTGGAGGTAGAACCTTGGGGAGATGATTAGGGTTAAATGAGGTCATGGGGAGGGGCCTAATTAATGCAATGGTGGCTTTATAAGAAGCATGGGAAGGGTCTGGCACAATGCCCTGTACTGCCTGGGGACAAAGGACGCAGCATTGTGAAAGTAGTGAAGTGGAAGAGACAACAAGGTTATGTCAAGGAGACACAGGGGCAAGGGGCTGCTGTCTTCCATGGGATCAGGGGCTGACAGCCTTTGCAAGGTCTATATTATGATGAGTCACCCCCACCACAAAGGGCACCCTCAAAAGCAGTCTGTCTTATATTCGAACTTATTATTTTAACTTTTACCATAGATAAGAGGACAAGAAGGACCTGCAAGAAAAAGGGTTGTGTGAACCCACTGAAAACAGGCGTTGACACTACTGAGAGATGCATTGGGAATTCGGGGGGACCGTGAAGCCTATGTTGCTTATGTTTTTTTAATGAGAGAGTGTGCATCTTTTTAGCTATTTTTATTGATTTTTGTGTACCTCGTATTTAGACACACACCCCAGGGAGGCCAGATCCAACTATTCCAGGCATCATGTGGTGGGGAGGGAGATGAATATGGCTGTTCACAAATACTACAAATTTGACCCCAAGATGTGATGGGATTGTACTTCCTGCTTAGGTAAAGTCAGGGTTGGCCAGTGATGTAGTCATGGAAGAGTGAGTGAGCAGAAACAGAGAGTGGTCATTGCTGGGGGAGTGTGAAGAGCCAAGGGAACATTTATGATGTACTGAACCTGTGTCTATTTCTTTAGCCTGGGACCCTGAGTCACAAGAGTGAGCTGGGACCTTGCCAACCCATAGCAGACAGAAGCAAGAAATGATGCCTGTGCTTGAAGATGCTGAGATTTGAGGGCTGTTTGTTACTGCAGCTGAACCTGGCTATCCTGACTGATGAGATGGAAATCAATAGTGGTCTCTGCATAGAGAGTGCACAGGGCTGACATTAAATTATATTATCTCCCTTAGAAGAGTACTCTTCTCTTTTTAATTTTTAAAACTTTTTTTTTATTTTATTTATTTCAGTATGTGTATCAATGTACTGTCTGCATGCAGGTTTGTGCACCCATGTCGTGCAATGCCGCGGAGGTCAGAAGAGGGTCTCGGATTCCCCTGGAACTGGAGTTCTTCTGGAATTGGAGTTTCAGACGGCTCTCGGCCGCCATGTGGGTGCTGGGGATCGAACCCGGGTCCTCTGTAAGAGCGGTCGGCGCTCTTAAATGCTAGGCCATCTCTCCAGCCCTTAATTTTTAATTAACCATAATTCTTCAGGAAATAAATGTCGGAGCAGAGCTTGAACCACTCCACCACTTGTCTAAGAGGTTCTATGCTGAGTGGGCACAGGCCCAAGTTTCTGTAGTTAGCTAAAATTTCACAGGATAGTTTAAAAACTGAATTTAATTTTAGGTTTGTCTTCTACTTATGGAGAAATGATTATAGTTTTCCATTTGTGGGAGCGATATAGAACTTAAAAAATTGTAACTAAAGAAAGAGTCCTTTCGAAGAGTTTCATAAAGCCAATAAAATACAGTAGTATATGCTTATAGCAAAAACCATAAGACAAGTTTCCAAATGACTGATGTTGGGGGGTTTAGAGCTCATAGTACATGGCAAAATCTACTGCTGAAGCAGAAGTCTCTGTCAGGGCACCACAATAATAGCAAGCGACTTTAATAAAGTGTCCAGATATCTTTCTGATGCTAAGGTAACAGCAGCAGCCAAGTAGGTCCCTATTGGTATGTGTCAAATAAATGATGAGGGACCTGGCAACCTTAGCTGCTCTCTCAGGGAGGTGGGTGACAGTCAGAGAGACGGTTGCTTTGCTCAGTGAAGCCACAAGCTTCTGGGAGCAGGGCTGGGAGCATACAAGCTTTGTAAAGCAGAGCCTAAGGGAAGTGAAGGATCTACCACGTGGGGGTTAGGGAGGTGGAGGGGGATCCCCAGAGGCTGTGAGGGGGCTGTTGGAAAGGATGATGGAGAACAAACATAGCTGCATTTTTTTCCTCTTTTATTTGTTTATTTTTTAAGGGATTCTACAATATAATAACACAGTTGTTTTCAGATAACATTGATGTTACTCAGTTTGCCATACACTTAGGTAATTGGTGCCTTTTTTTTGAAGTGAGCCAAATTATTAAGCATAAGCAATGAATGTGAGTAACATTCATTTTGCAGTATCTATGTCCAAATTTTGAACAACCCAAGGTTCCCACAGTCCACTTGGAGAAGCTTATATGCACAGGCATGTTGATCAATTAGGAGTTCAGTCTATATTGCTGTAGTCTCACGATTTACCCCAATCTCTCCGCAGCCCTTACATTCTACCCCACCTCCTCTTCCGCAATTTGTTCCCTAGGGTTTGGGAAAGGGGCACAAGTGGGAGAGAAGCAAAACAGTCTATTTTCTCTGGAGATGTCATTTTGGACTCTAGTCTGTTCAGGTTGTTTCCCTTCATGGGTTGACAGCTTATCCAGTGATACCTTTTTAGTCATACTAACAAAGCACAAGCTATTGGATGTACAGGCATTTAAGCAGTACTAATTATTATGGCAAGCTAAGCTGTGAGCATAGACACAGATGCTTGGATGGTATGCTAATCCACAAACTGTGGTTTCTCTATAAAGGGTGACAAGTTCTTATTGTGGCTTATAACATCTCCTAACTACTAGAGGATATAAGCTTGTGGCATCCACTGTGAGTTATTCCCCCAAGGAGAGAGCTAATAGCCAATTAGATTTGGGATATATGTAGATACATGGTTGCCACTGTTGCACAGTATCTCCAGACAGTTGAGGTGTAGCTGATACTGATGGAGGAGTCTTGCTTGTCTCAAGGAGACCAATATTTTGCTGTATTGCTTTAGTGGCCTTTGGTAACACTCTCTGGCATTTCAGAGGCCAATAGTACATTAGCAAGTGACGTCTCATAACATTCTTTCATGCTCATACCAGGTCTTCGACACAGGGACTTACTGCCTTTCTCCTTGCATATATCCCACTTATAGGCAAAAGGCCTTTATAATTTTGGGGGGGTTTGAATCCCTTAGCCAACATCTCCTAGGCAGGATAATCCATTGCTGATATCAGAGCTTTCCTGTACTAATATACTTTGCTTAATTACACCATAGCTGCATTTTAAAGATGATCATATGAGCTCATTCCCACTCCCATGACAAGAGTTCCACACCTGAGAAGTGAAAACCCAGATGACATGGGCTTCCCACAGCACAGAGCTGTGGGTAAGAAGGATACCATAATAACTGGAACTGAGAAAGTTGTCGTTTTGCATTAGATACCAGTGAGCGAGCAAGGGAATGAACAGAGGATGATGACACAGCATTGTGACATCCAAGGTCACTTCTGACTGTGTCCATGAACAGTAGCTAGTAAATCTTATTTTTGGAAGATGACCATACCAAGACATTCCATCGTATACCCTCCCTCAGAATACAACCCTGACTCCCCTTCTCTGCAGAGATGTGTTTGCATCCCACTCCCTCTTATGTATTGATGGGCTTCCTTTGAGTGGCTTTCATGAGTGGGATATGCTGAGGTGACCCTCATGTTACATCTGAGGTGTGTTCTCTGGGGAGAGGTGTCCTTGTTTTCTAGAACCCTCACACCCCAAGCTCCAGGCTGCCCTGCTGCTATGTTTGAATATGGTTTTCCCTCCAAAATTCACACTGAAAGCTGTCATTGGGGCAGTGCTCGGAGATGATGCCTTTAACAACCAGCTAAGTCATCAAGAATCTGGGGTCTCCCTTTGAGCATTGTCCCTGTCACATGTGCCACTAACCCTTTCCACTTTCTTCTGTTTTTATTTATTATTAATGTGGTGTGTGTGTGTGTGTGTGTGTGCACGCGCGTGCGTGCGTGTGTGTGTGTGTGTGTGTGTGTGTGTGTGTGTGTGTGTGTGTGTTTCTGCTTGTGGATAAAAGGCGACACTTTCAGGAGTTGGTTCTTTCCACCATGGGCTCTGGAGATCCAGCTGGGCATTGAGCTCACACAGCCCTCACTTTGATCCTCCCAGCTGTCTGTCTGGCCCAACCTTTTCTGCTTTTCCGAGTGCACTGAGGCCTTCCTTGGTGTCCCTTGACCCCTGGGAGCATATTCTTAGAACTGTGAACTAAAAACATACATTCCCTTATAAATTACCCAACCTCAGATATTTCTTATAGCAACAGAAACTAGACCCCGAGACACCTGCAGAGGATGTAGGCCCTCTAAGATGCTGTGCTAAGCCCCATGGGTAGCAGTGTACAGATGGTCTGGTCTACAGGCTAGCAGAATTCTAAAACATCCCATCCTCCAGTTGTCAAATGATGGACCCCTGGACTTTGAGTCTCCACAGCCCCAGGATGCCAGTCCTGCAGTATCTCGTCTTTCTTCCTGGTCCAAGCATCATAGGAGTAATGAAATGGCTGTTTCAAGCTGCTAAGGGGTAGTTTGCTGTGACCAAATGGTCCCATCTCTAGTCAGCAGCCAGCAGCAGCAGGACTGAAACCAGGCAGGGGGCTAAATTAGAGAGGTGTGGAAAGTAAGAGAAAACGGAGAGGGGAAACTGAATGAAGAGCATGCATCTTTCCACCTCCGCAGGTGTCTTCTGCTTCTATCACTTTGCGAGGCTCCATGTGAATAGAGAGTGCCAAGATGGCAGCTGCAGGCTCTGGGACTTTGAAACAGTATCTCTTTCTGAGAGACCCTGATGTGATTTCCTCTCTGACAGACTGTTCTGGTTCAACTGGCAAATTTGTTGAGAATAAGATTGAATGCTAATGCCGTGGGAAAAGAGAGGGCTTGCAGAAACGAAGCTCCCATTCACTGAGTTGAGCTGGACTTTGTCCATCCTCTATACAATAAGGTCCTGAATGACAACTTCCAAAGGCCATCTTAAAAGTGTCCCCAAAAGGCTGCCAGCTGACTCTGCCCTCAAACTCACCAGTCCCACCTCTTACCCTGTTGTGGAGGCTGAGAAGAACTTCCTAGTCAAGTCCACGTTCCACTAAGTCCCTATCCTGGGAGGAGGTGATGTGTTGCCCAGCGTAGTTTTCTAAGCACTGTCCAAAGCAGTCCCTTTTGATTCCAAGCTGGTTGGCAATTGCTGTTTAAAAAAAAAAAAATTCTGGCTGTGAAGGAAGACTTATAAGAAGGCAAGGTTTGGGGCTAGAGAGATGGCTTAGCAGGTAAGAGCACCAGATGTTCTTGTGGAGCACCTGGGTTCAGTTCCCAGCACCCATATGGTGGCTAACAACTGGGATCCAACACCCTCTTCCGACCCCCATGGTTATTGCATGACATGGGTGCACTTACATACATGCAGACAATGCACTCATACACATACAAATAAATAAAATATTTTTAAAAAGAAGGCAGGGTTTGCCTGCCTGGGCAGCACTGGTGGGCAATGCCCAGCTTAGGGAGTCAACTCCTGATTGAAGAAGAAGCACACTGCCTTCTGAAAGACGCCAACCTCTTTCAACACAGGCCACATTTGCCCCTTAGTAACAAGACCGTTGCATTCTGGGGCCTCACTGCTCTTGAAGGTTTTCCTGATGTTTCACCCAAAAGGAGATGGGTATGCTTGCTGGCAAGGAAGCTAAGTTGTGCTGTGTGCAAAAGGATCTCTTTGAGAACCCTACGTTGTAAATCAATGTTGAAAGTGCTTTGCCAAATTAGGCCTTGGAAAAGGGTATTCCAGTACAGTTGCTCCCTCCTTCTGAAAGACTATTTGCTAATTCTTGAGTTTCTCAAGGCAAAGAAGTATGCAGCTAATTCTTCCCACAAAACCTGAAACCAGCTCAAATCCATTTTATGCTGATTTAACGTGTGTGAGCTTGTGCCACCTATGGACCAGCTCTGGTACTGCAGCCTAGCTCTATTAGATGTCAATTTCCAGACCAAGAAACATCATGGAGACAATAGATAAAACATGTAAAGAAATTAAAATATTTTCGTTAAATAAGCATTTTTGGCATTGTTTTACAGGGAGGCAATAAAAGTTGTTGGTATTGGAGACATAAACCATTAAACTGTATAATGAGCAGATGAAGAAAATTGTCTTACAAAAATTTCTTTGAAAAAGAACTCTGTGTAGAAAAAATGACTTCAGTCCTAAGTCTCTACAGTTGGTGAGTCAGGTCCAAGGTTGCATCCTCTAAACGGAGTCCGTGGTCTCTAAAGTACCTATGTGGGTCTTGCTGGATGGCTCCAATTGACCTGGGTAGGAGACACACACTTGGGAACAAAGTTCAATAGATCCAACAGTAAAAAATGGAGGCCTAGATGTGGTGGTGGTGGACATTTTTAATCCCAAAACTTGGGAGGCAGAGGCAGGCAGATCTTTGTGAGATTGAGGCCAGCCTGGTCTACATAGCGAGTTCCAGGTCAGCTGTGACTACAGGGAAACCCTCTCTCAAAAAGACAAAAAAAAAAGAGGGAGAACAATTATTCTCTGAGGAATACTGGACAGAGTTCCTTCCATGTTTCCTTCCTGGATTTCTTTGTGGAAAGCATTTGAGAGGTGAGAGTCTGAGTTGACCTGGGTTCTAAATAGAATCTTGGATTTGAAGGGTATTTCAAGATGCCACTGAGTCTAACCTCCCCCAAATGTAGAAGCCTTCCCAGAGATCCCTAGGAGGTTCAAGCTGTGTGGTTTACAACTAGGATGGTAGGCTCTCCAGAGCGCAGGCAGGGCCAGCCAGCAGCTACTGAGATCTGGTTTGCTTGTTTATTTCGGAGGAATTGGGAGTAGCAGAGCAATTATACTATGCAGTGGGGAGGGGAGGGGAGGGGTTGGGGAGGGGAGAGGACGGGAGGGGAGAGGTGTAAAAACCTCATCCAGCATCCCTACTGTGGCAGACACAGAGTTAATTACCCCAGGAGGCCAGGCCTCCTTCTGTGGGAAGGAGGAAGCACACACCGCTGGCACCCAGGATGTGCCTGCCTTCATACAGCTTGTCAGAGCCAGTGGAGCTGGGATTTGAACTCAGGCCTCTCTGAGACTCTACCTCACCTCACTCCCTTCCTGTTGTTCTCACCAGGAATTTACTCTGTGACACTTCCAAGAGGACACTTGTCCTGCAGAGTAATGAGCTCTACATCATGTCTAACTGATGAGATCTTTGCACCTTACTTACCAGAGCCATCCAGAATTTCTAAGGGATTAACAATTTGCAAAGAGAGTGTGGAGAATAAATAATTTCTGAGAAAAGTTGAAACCAACTAGGATGATTTCACTTGGAAAAGGCTGGTTATGCAATGGCACTTTAGATTTGTAAAAGATTTTTCTAGATGGTGGCCACAGCTGTTCCTCATCTCTACTTTGGATGAGGGAGTAGGAAATTGGCTTGAACTACAGCCTGAGGTGTCTGTATGGAAGAATTTCCTGATCTTGGAACCAGTTAATGCAGGAGAAAAAAAAAAAGAGAGAGCATGCCTTCTCTTGTCACAAATGGAGAGCCTAGTTGTCTCTGTGGGTGGGCTTTGGAGCCACCAGTGTCTGCCTCACTAATGGGTGTGGACCTCAAGACTGCAGGGAAAGGTCATGGTACCCCCTGGAGAATAATCTGACAATAGAACTGGCAGGATGAGGTCTCCAAGTTAGCCCTTCTCTGTTAAACGTTAAACGTTAAACATTAAATGACAGAATCTCACCAAGCTCAGGGCACTGTGAGGGTAAAGGCTAGGGTCTCTGACTGGGCAAATTGTATAATTTCCATGAGGCTCAGTGTTCCGGGTCTATAAAACTGAGCTAAGAAAGTGCTTGCCTAGCCTACATGAAACCCTGGGTTCAGTCACCAGTGCCTCAAAGAAATGAACAAAACACACCTGGGAAGAAGCAGGATTCTACAGGAGGCAATAGAGCCCCCTCTGTGGGTCTTGCAGGATGCCTCACACGTAATTGGTGCCTAGTAACTGACGGCCCATCGTCCTTCCTCAGTCTCTAGACTTTACACGAGGGCTGAATAAGCTCCATTTTTTAAAATAGGAAAATGACTAGATGAGTTCTTCAAGATTACTCTGTTGGACCTGGTCAAAGATTCAAGGGCACAACTTACAGCTGTGGTAGGGGAATTTGGTGACAGAATATGAGTTGACTGTCTCCAAACCCTCTGGGAATACAGCCCTACATCTGTCTTCTCAGCCCAGTTCTTTCCAGACCAGAGGGTCTAGGATCCTTCAGAGCAAGGGTGGCCTGTTCTCCTTCCTAGATACAGATTCCAGAGACTCCAAAGGATCTTAGATGAGGCTGCCTTCCAACGTCAATCCCTCCACAGACTTCCGTGGCTTCAGATAAGTCACTTAAGAGCATCTGCATCCATAAAGTCTGGTGGCTCTGTGGCAGGCACAGAATTAGATTATGTGAAGTAAATGGCATAAGACCTCTATGAATTTCAGAAGAAATTCTGAAAATAGAGCAGTGTGGGGTGGCCCTGCTTCTGACTCCAGGCCATAGCTGATCTGAGCCAAGTGAGAGCATATCTGCTCTCCCCGTTGTAAAGATCATATATATATATATAAACTTTACAAAAGGGGGCAAAACTGATATGCCTTTCATAGAACCCACATTTCAAATTTTGAATTGTTATCCTCTCCTGGGCTTGCAGCCTGTGGTACAAACTTCTTGGGAAAAGCTACAGGCCCCAGCCAGCCATCAGGAGAGGAATCTCAAACACAGTGTGTTATGTAGGTGAGCTGAAGTATACCCTAGGCTTGGTGGGTTTAATGCGTCGTCAGCTGAGAATGGTTTCAGTTTACTCTGGGTTTGTTCTATACTGCCTGTCCTCCACGAACTCATCAGGCCTAGTTTGTCAGACAATCTGGTTTACAGAGGGATGCCCCTCGCCCACATTGCTGGACCACAGTTCCTCCTCTAACTACTCAAGAGGAGAGAGTTTTTGTGATCCTCTCTTTGTTGTCATTATTTCTTTTTGTTTGTTAGTTGGTGTTTTGTTTGATTTGGTGTTTTTGCTTTTTTGGAGGGTTTGTTTTGGTTTTGAGATAGGGCCTCTTGTATACCAGGCTAGCCCTAAACTTAGCTGACAATGACTTTGATCTTTTCTTCCTTCCTGCTTCTACCTTTCGCAGGGTTGGGGTCACAGTGATGCACCCCAAACCCAGGTTCTATGCTGTGCTGTGGATGGAGCCCAGGACAAGCACCCAGGCTTCAACTCTCATATTCTCTTTGTGTGCCTGAGGAAATTGGCCTCAGCCTCTTGCCTCAGTTTCTCTGAAGCAGCTAATCTGAGTGGCCTGTAGTGACATCGGGGGTTGTAGATGTTGGTGAGGGGGTCATTGGCTTGGCTTTTTTGCACTTGTGAGACTCTCTTTCTTCAGCTCCTGCTGAAGAAAGCCAGTCTTCCAGGAAGCCACCGTGTGCAAGATGTTTAAGGTGCTTGCTTAGACTTAATGCAGCTAGGGTTTTTCAACCTGTCTATCGACATTTTGAGTAGGCTGATTCCTTGTGTAGGATATAGGACATCCAACAATATTTTTCTTCTTTATCCACTGGATGTTACCCAAGGAGTGACGGTCAAAACTGTCTCCAGACATTGCCGAATGTTCTCTGTGTACATGCGCGTGTAAATGGCAGTGCAGTACGTACGTCAGTGCAGGTTGCTGAGCTGAGACTTGGATCTGTGTTTAGCTATCTATTGGAACTCAGAATGGGAGAGGGGAGTTTTACTCTGATCAACCCTTAAGTTACTCTTTGATTGTATTACTAGGTGTCAAAACAAGGGGCTTTGTTAGCTTCTTTATAGCAAGGGAGAAACAAAAGAAGAGGCAGAAACACACAAAAAGGCAGGTAGAGAGGGAAACTGAGGCAGGATGACTTTGGTGAACTTCCCGAAGTTATGTAGAAGCCCTTGGGACTGTGAAGCCATCTTGGGCTTGGGTGAATAAGTCTCTGGAAGCGATGGGCTGGTGTGCAAATAGCGGAGAGCACCTCCATGGCAGCTAGGGGCCCCGGAGCGCAGGACGGACATGAGGTGCCTCGAGGCACAACCAAGCCATCCCTGCCCCCCCATCTTCCTCACCCCACTAGTCCCTCCCCACTGGCTTGGGGCATCTTCCCAGCTTAGATGCTGGGCCCTGGGCCATGCACTACTGGTAACGAGCTCCAGCAGGTCCAGGTACTGATAGCCCCCCCCCCCCGTAAGATGCAAGAGACCAGAGGAAAGGACACCTTCACCCGGCACCATCTAAATAATCACTGCTCTCCCAGAGGGCAGCTTTCCTCGGTGCCAAGGCAAGAGCTGTCTGTCTCGTCACCTTTCAGTTCTTGTTAAAAAGCCATGGCCAGGCCACAGGACCACAGACAGAGAGGGCTTTCTTTGCAGCAGCGCTGGGTGAAATGCAAAGCTATAATGAAAGGTCTTATTAACCCCAGCTGGCATCCCGTTTTTCCTAAACTGGAATAAAAAATTGCTTTGGTCATCCTTTCCCAGGCTAATTTCAAAAACATAATTACCATCATCATAATTGATTACTATTTATTTTTGTCATTAATTGTTATGCATTCCCTTGTTACATGTGGATTAAATGGTCCAAGAATATTCAGGGCCCATGACAGCTGTATGTGTTTTTCCTCTGTCCACACAGATCCCTGCGCCACCCACCCCCGCCCCCCACTTCAAGGTAACTGCCCGATCTCACCAAGCCAGAGCATCCTCCTGGGGCTTTTCAGAACTGGGGTGAAAAGTTAGGAGAGTGAGGAAGGCAGATAAGCAAGTCTTGGAAGCTTGAAATTCAGAGGCCAGGCCCACCTCCTGCCACCCACTGTTCAAGATGATAGGTGGGGTGGGAACAACACAGGTTAAATTAATCTAGTGTCCCACCCACAGCCATCTAGCTTCTTGATTGGCAGAAGTTCCCCAGGCTCCAGAAGTCCAGTCAGAATCTATCCTTTAGAAGTATCCAAGCGGGGCCAGGTAAGCTGTCCTTGTTTGAAGAATCATTCACAGACAGTTCTGACATAGGAAAGAAGCTAGTTAGTTTCTGGTGGAAGGGATTTAGTCAGTACCCAAAGAGAAGCTGATTTCAGAGACAGAAAGAGTCCTGGCATTTGAGACCCTGCTTCTAGTTAGCTCTTAAGCTCGCATTATCTCCAGGAAGTGCCATATGTATCAATATGTGGTAGAGGTTTCTAGTGTTGTACACAACTGTCCGTGGTGGCTCCGCCCAGCAATCTCTCTGTTCCTTCTTTAGCTTACTCAGAGATATTCCAGTACCCTGTCATTAAACTCCCCCTTTCATCCAGTTAAGTTGGAATTGAACTTACACCCTCACACCAAACGAAATCTAAGTAATGTGATAATACTTGTCTATAACAAGGCCGGGGTGTGATTTCTTCCCACACTAGATAGATTTATTAAATTATTAGATATTCTGGGAGTCCATGAGGGTTAGTGGTGGGGAGAACAGCAGAAACCAGTTTGTATCCCGACTCCACTCCCAGCCACAGGGATGGGGTGCTGGGCTCTGTGAAACTGAGGGGCACATAGAGGTCTCGTGAATGCAAGCAATTTCTGGAAGGCCTTGGGGCTGGCTTCAAACAGCTGCTCAGCTCTGGGATGGGTGTCAGTATCATCACGGACTGCACATTTTTCAGGGAGAATGGGCACAGGAGAAAGGATGGCATTCAGACCAGCTCTGTCCAGAGGGTAGGGGATGAAGACCGGAAGAAGAGAGCCAGCAGAATAGCTGTATCCAACCAAGGGAGGTAAGATGAGGAAGAATCTGGAAGAAGCTCAGAATTCACAGTTGCTATACACACACACACACACGCACACACACACACACACACACACACACACACACACCTCCCCAGGCCTCTGAGTCTGGCTAGTAAAACACGTAGACAATCCCGAGAATGAGCAATAATTTAAGGATCCATTTCAAAGAGGGTGGGAGACAGAGGGAGGACAGAGAATTCAAACAATCCTTGGGAATGTAAATTCACGTTCTAACAAAGAGACTTGGTATGGCTCAATGGGATTAGTTTAGATTCTGGATTCTGAAGTCAGACTCAAGCGGGCTTACCACCTGTTTCTGTGGGACCACAGGGAAACCATGTCAACTCAGCTAGTCACAAAGATGGACTGATAGTGGGTAAAGAACCAGACACCAGAAATACAAATAATATTAAGACTGCGCAGCCACCAGGAGAGCGGGAACGCCAGGTGTGGGCCCCGCGTGGTAGCGAGAGCAGGTGGGTGGGGTGGGGTGTGTTCTTCATCCCTCTCACTATATTCCTTGAATTTTTCTCTTGAACCCAGGGCTCTTGCTGCGTTCTTGGGACTGTCCTCCACCCTCATGAGCATCTTTTCTGTAGGCCTTGGCCTCTCATGTTCAGTACAGATGAACTGTATTCCTCTGAGCTCTGTGCCCTGGAGGACAGAGCAGCAGGTGCAGGCCTGGAGTGTTTCGGGGTCCATGCCCTGTGATCTGATTTGCTGCTGCCCCTCGCCCACTGTCCCTTCTAGTTTGGCTTTCCTGCTGTTGTCCTCTTCCTACTGCTCATTCGTCACAGCCATGTTTTGTCACTTAACAAATGACAGTCACCCCTGGGTGTCTGAAAGGGGGATCCTGCTTCTGGAATCCCCAAGGATACCCAAATCGACAGATGTTCAAGTCCCTTCTATAAAATGGTGTCGAGCCTTCGCTACATCCTCCTGTGTAGTTTAACTCATTTCTAGACTTAGAATAATGCAAGTCAACGCTAGTACACAGTTGTTTAGGGAACAACAGCGAGGAAAGCCTTACGTGTTTAGTAAGAATTTAATTTGTTTGTCTCAAATATTTTCAGTCTGAAGTTGATGACTATTGCTGATGCAGAAAGCATGGTGACTGTGGGGTCAGCTGGGCTTCAGATGAGAAGCATACGTCATAGTTCTTCCCTAGAAGGCCTTGGGGGTATCTCAGTTGGCTGATGTCAACTTAGTGTCTTTTGACTGTACCCTCACCCCCAACATGTGACTCTAAAAAATGTCTCCATGCATTTCCAGATGTCCCCTGTGGCAGGCGAGAGCAAATTTCCCTGGCTGAGACCACTAGGTAAAGAATCATTTGACCTTGGGGCTGGAGAGGTGGCTTGGTGGTTAAGAGCACTGTCTACTCTTGCAGAGGACCTGAGTTCCCAGCACCCACATGACCACTGACAACCATCTGTAATTCTAGGTCCAGGGAAATCTGACATCTTCTTCTGACCTCTGAGGGCATTGCACAACAGGGGTACACTTACATACATGCAGGCAATACACTCATGCACATAAAATAAAAATAATAAATCAAATATTTTTAAAGAGTCATTGACCCTGGAGTTTCATTGGAAAATAGTTTACTTTTTTTTTTTTGGTCTTTTTAAGACAGGGTCTCCCTTTAGTCCCAGCTGGCCTGGAGCTCACTATGTAGACCAGGCTGGCCTTGAACTCACAGAGATCCTCCTGCCTCTGCCTCCCTAGTGTTGGGATTAAAGGCATTTGCCACCATGCCCAGCAAAAAATAGTTTACTTATAAAACACACTTTGGGTGTGGTGTGCACTGTATAAGACTGGTTCATGGGGCTGGAGAGATGGCTCAGTGGTTAAGAGCACTGACTGCTCTTGTAGAGGACTGGGGTTCGATTCCCAGCACCCACATGGCGGCTAAGAACCATCTTTAACTCCAGTTCCAGTTCCAGGGGAATCCGATGCCCTCTTCTGACCTCTGCAGCATTGCATGACATGGGTGCACCAACCTACATGCAGGCACTCATACACATAAGAAGTAAAAAAAAAAAAAAACTGGTTCATGGCTAATTTGTTCATTATTTAGCCCAATTTGTGTCCTTCACTCTAATTTCTTCTTTTTTATAGCTGAGAGTATACACAGCATCAGTTCAGCAAGTTCTGTAAGGGTTGTTAAACAACATTCCTCTGTTTCCTTCTCCTCTCATGTTCCCTTCTCTGGGGTGTTTCAGCTTTTTAAACTACTTCCTGTCTTTTATTTGCTGCTTCTGGCCTTTGGCTTTTAGGATTTCCCACTAATTCGCCTCTGTGGAAGGAAGACATTCATGCTTCCTCCTCCTATCTCTACCCTAGCGCTTCCCACAAACCTTCCATGTTTTGACTTGTAATTTGGATTGGCAAATATTTATTGGTTCTTACATATATTTATATTTGCCTGGGAGAGCTGTTCTATGAACCAGTCTTTTATTTTTCCTGTAGTTAACAATTGTCTTACTGTTGTCGGATTTCGTTTGCATGGTTTTTGTGATGGATCATAACTCAATCCCTAAATCTCCTTTCAGAATCCATAATTTCTCATAAATTCTCTCAATTTCACCTTCCTGAAGAAATTGAAAACCATCTAACCTGTTCACCCTGGGCTAGCTACCCTCCCTCCTTGGTCACAGATGTGAGCCTAGGCTAATCTTTAGCCCTTATCCTGAGATAGTCACCTCCTGTTTCTATTTGTGGTATTATATTGAACATTGTTTTTAAAATGAGTATCCTGAGAACCTCAGAACGTGACCTCATTTTGAAATAGGATCATGGTGGTCGTAATGAGTTAAGGTGAGGTGATACAACTGTAACATGGGCTTTTAGTCCCAAAAGACCTGAGTGTTTAGTAGGAGAAAGAGACACAGTAATGGCCAGGCACAAAGAGAAGACAGCATAAAGCAGAGTGAGAAGACGGCCGTGTGATGCAGAGGGAGAGGCTAGTGTTCTGCTACCACAAGCCCATAATCACCTGGACCAGGCAAAAGCTGAAAGAGGCAAAAAGGATTCCAGCCTCCAGGCCTCCGAGGGAGCATGCCCCACAGCCACTGTGGCCTCTAATGTCTCACCTTCAGGAGCACTGTGAAGTAACACAGTTCTGTGTTTTTGTTTCCGTTTGCTCGTTGGGTTTATTGTTATGCATCTGAGTGTTTTGTCTGCATGTACTAAGAATGGATGTAAGGGCTGGAGAGCTGGCTCCATGGTTAAGAACACTAGCTGTTCTTACAGAAGACCCGGGTTCGAGTCCCAGCACCCACATGGCAGCTATCAACTGTTCATAACTCCAGTTCCAGGGGATCCGATGCCCTCTTCTATTCTCCGTAGGCATGGAATGACACGGGTGCATTCACATATGTGCAGGCAATACTCATACACATAAAAACAAAAAATAAATAATGTTTAAAAAGGATGGATATAAGGGCATCCATGCTATACAATGCCCACAGAAGCCAGAAAGGGGTGTCATATCTCCTGGAACTGGAGTTGTGGATGTTAGCCGCCATGTGGTTGCTGGGAATGGACTCTGGGTCCTCTGGAAGAGCAGCCAGTGCTCTTAAGGGCTGAGCCGTCTGTCCAGCCCCACTTCTGTTTTAAACTACGCCATTTGCGGTACAGTGGTCCCTCCAGACCTCAGTCTCACTTCAGCTTTAATTAACTGTGGTCAACCACAATCTGAAAATAGTAGACGAAATGTCCAGAAATGGACAATTCATAAATTTTAAGTCATACAGCATTCTGAGCAGCATGCTAACAGCATTGTGTACTGTCTGTCTTTCCTGAGACTTGGAGTCTCCCTTTTCCCAGCGTATCCGCACTGCATATGCTACTCACCCTTCAGTCATTTGGTCTTGGTTATCAGATCCTCTGGTGCAATGTTACAGTACTTATGTTCAAGTAACCCTATTTTAATTAATAATGTCTCCAAAGTGCTAAAGTCCTGGTGTTGCTGGTGTCCCAGATGTGCTGAGGAGAAGCTGCAAAGTGCTTCCTTTTCAGTTCTTGGCTTAAAGAGGAAAGAAAACCATCATATAACAAGGTTGCTGGCAAGTTCTGGAAGAACAAAACAGTATATAGAGAATTCAGTACTTTTCAGAAGTTCTATCTAGAGAGGGTTTGGTACTACCAGGCATCCACTGCCGGTCTTGGGACATGGTACCTGTGGATAAGAACAAGCAAATGCACTTTATTTTTTATTTTATTTTATTTTTTGGTCTTTTTGAGACAGGGTCTCCCTGTAGCCCCAGCTGTACTGGAACTCGCTCTGTAGACCAGGCCGGCCTTGAACTCACAAAGATCCGCCTGCCTCTGCCTCCCAAGTGCTAGGATTAAAGGCGTGCGCCATCACGCCCAGCAAGCAAATGCACTTTAAACCTGCCCTAGGAAACCGAAACATGTAACATGCATTTTAAAGTCCTCTCTGAGTTATTTTTATTATGTTCGTGATAGTTGGGCTAGCTATAGAATTTTTGGTTGGAAATCATTTTTGTTCAAAATTTTGAAATCAACCCTAAAATTTTTAAAATTGTTTTACTTGCCAGGCACAATGGGACGTTCTTTAATCTCTACATTTAGGGAGCTGATGCGGGAGGATTGCAAGTCACACTAGCCTAGGCTACACAGAGACCCTGCATCAAATATTGTACTTCTATGATCACAGAATCCTCCTATTTCTAATCTAACACCACTGGCCTCAGCTTTGTTTGATGTCACATTGTCCTGAGTTTTGTACCCACCCTGAGAAGTCACAGTTCAACCACAGAGGCAGGGACCTAGAAGCATGGAGTCAGGGAAGGGAACAGAGTTCAAGCAGTCCGGACTATTCTCTCATGTCTGTCCAGCTTGCACGGCGACTCTCTTCTCCGAGCTTTCCGGTTCCCACCACTTAGCTCCTGTTTTCACCTCTTTTGTTCCCCTTGTCAGTTCCTGTCCTTAGGAACTCCCATTGTGACTGTCAACAAGTCCCCACGAGGGGTCTGCAGCCTCTGTTTGCAGAAGGCTTTGTCTCATTTCCAACCTCACCGTGGGTGCTGCTTTGAAGAGGGGATAAGAATATCTCAAGTCCATTCCCAAACCCTTTTCTTGGGATTACTTAATCCCAAAAGAAGGATTTTATTTTATTTTATTTTTTAATTTTATGCAAGTGTATTGCCTACATGTGTTTAAGCGTATCTCTGTGGTACAATGCCTGTGGAACTCAAAAGAGGGTTTTGGATCCCCTGGAACTATAGTTACAGACAGATGTTAGCTGTCATGTGGGTGCTGGGAATTGAACTCAGGTCCTCTGTGCTGTCAGTACTCAACCACTGAGCCATCTCTCCAGCTCCAAAGAAACACTTTGGAACAACCATACGCTATCCAAGACTCTATGTGTTTTTTAAAAATTTTTTTTAATTTTTATTTTTTTTATGTGTATGAGTGTAATGTCTGCAGGTAGATTGGTGCACCCATGTTGTGCAATGCCTTGGAAGTCAGAAGAGGGTGTCGGATTCCCCTGAAACTGGAGTTAAAGACGTTCTTAGCCGCCATGTGTCAAACCTGGGTCCTCTGCAAGAGCAGTCGGCACTCTTAACCGCTGAGCCATCTCTCCAGCCCCAACTCTATATGTTTTTTAATAATAAATCTCACCATATATCCAAAGGGAACATTTGCATCAGATACTTTCCTGGAGCACTCTGCCTTCTTTCTACCTCTCTGCATCTGCAGTGAATACAGCCCATTGCATGGGGGCGGGGGTGGGGGGGAGGTGTTGGAAGAACAGAGCTCAGACTCTGATACACAGTGGCCAGTGAATCAGCTCTGATGCTCTGGCCCAGAGGTCTTGTCTCTGATTTTTTCTACTCCAGAACTTCAGAGATCAGGGTTATGGGAGGGAAGGGTTACCAGCCTGGAAGGCGGGCTGATAATGAAGCTTCCTGCCTCCAAAGACATCTTCGACTTGTGTGTGCAGGGTACTGGGATATCACTTTAATTGGCCCAACAACTTGCCACACACAGGAAAACAGCCCTAGAATGTTTCCTTAGATAGGCCGCTTGGGACATAAGGAATGAAGAGCCACCTTTAATTCCTGGGTCCAAAAGGATCCAAAATGAATTTAGAACAACTAAAGGCTCTCTCAGTTCGGAGGAACACTGAAAAAAGCAACCAATAATTACAGTTTGGGAGCCATGAAGTGGCCCAAAGAGGCTGAGGCTATCCATGTGAGACCAAAGAAAGAATTTTGTTTACAAATTTTTCATTTATGCTCCACCTACTTCCAAAAAGAATTTGGGGTGGTTGACAGGGAAAGTAAACACAGACTCCAGCTCTAACACTTTGCCCATTATTAAAGTACTGAGCGGAGTGGAATAGAGTGTGCTGCTGTCTTGCCAAGACAAAAGAGATCCTGGAATGAAATAAATCATGTGAAGGAACCAGCTCCAGATATGCACAATGAACAGTCACCCATGGGTGCCTCTGGCCCAGGACATGGCTCACATGTACATGAAGTGATCCATTGGCACCCCAGGGCATTGGTTCCCGGGCCCTTTCCTTAGCCCCAGTGAGCATCAAAATCCCAGGGTGCTCAGTCCCTTGTGTTGTGTGAAGTGGTGTGACATTTGCATTAAACCTGTGCACACCCTCATATGTGCTTTAAATCATGTCTAGGTGACTTGTGAGACCCAATAAGATGTAGGCAGCATGCCGTGTAAGTGGTTATTAGACTGCATTAAGAAATAATGATGAGAAAAAATATTGTGTAACTAGTATTGATACTTTTTTTCTAGATGTTTTCCACCCATGGTTGACTGAATCTGAAGGTATGAACCTGTGGAAAGGAGGGCACTGGGCAAGAGGACCATTCCGAATAGTTACTTTCTGAGCATCATCAAATAATAGAAATTTACATCAAATAATGTAATATTAAATCACTGATTACCTTCTATTCTGGGCCCTGGAATAGAGTTCTCATGACAAGCAAATGTACCCATTTACTAAATGGCTTCCCCTGTGTTCATTGGCCTAGGAGTGACCACTGGCTTGGAAAGTGGCGATTATCAAGTTGTCTAGACTCTCAGCAGTACCAGGAGAAGAAAGAGTGGGCAAGGCTGGCTGGGATATAGGGAATGGTGGTCTGACAGGAGAGGGATATGGGGAAAAGAGAAAGTGAATAAGTGTGTGTTAGCAAGAAACTGACTTGTTTTAACTAACAACAAAGCCCTTTTGAAAAAGCCATATGGAAACCTACTACTGAAAAAACTTCCTAAAATATATGCACACACATATAAAAAGAGTTTAAATGAAGTTACCTTATTAATGGGGTGACAGTGCCCTTCCTAGATACCACCAGCTAACCAAATAAAAAGCCCAGTGTCAGAAATGGGTTACCCCTTTTGGAGTGTTGGCCAGGGAGGTCCCATAGACCCCCCTATCCCCAAACACCACAGTTACTGCCAGTGCTCTTGGTCACCCTACAGAATTTGATGGTAAGACCCTGTGGTATGCTAGAGTGATAAAATAAGGAGAAATCAAGCTGGTCCTGATCTGGAAGCTTAATCTCTACTAGCTACCTTTCATAGTACTGGATGGTGTTATGCACGTTATCAGAGGAGAAAAATAATCATCAATTTCACCCAGCTATGAACCTTGTGAGCTATAATAAAGACCAGGCTGGCGGGGTGTGCCCACTGGTGCAATGGTGCACAAATGTCATAGGAATAACCAACCACTTCCTGATTGTATCTGAGGCCTGTCCTACAAGATGAAACCCATACCTGGCACTATTAACAGGGCCCAAAATCTATGGCTAGGCAGGCTGTAGTCCCTAGCGTAGAAACTTCTACAGTTATTCTGCTAAATAGACATAGCATTAAGGCAACTCCTAATGACGTACTGTTATACCCATAGACTCGTGCATCTCTCAACCCTCATCAGAGAAGTTTCTTTTGGCAATAGATGGTGATTAACACAGAGAGCCACAACTGGTCAACATGCAGGGTGCTCAACTCTAAATGGGATGGCTATATCACACCCTCTCACCCCAACCCTCAAGGATCATTGGGTAGAAACAGAAGAGTCAGAGGTGGAAGACTATGAGGAAATGGTATTTTCTGAACAGATCAGGGTAGGGACATATATGAATTCACAGTGGTTGTGACAGCACATCCAAGATCTGTGCCCGCTCAAGCCAGACAAAAATCTCAGCATGGAGGTGAGCATGATGCTCATCCTTAGCTGAGGAGTTTTTGGCAGCTGATAGCTGCTGGAAGATGGAGAGGTGGTTTTCTTTAAGAGTGTGGCCCCTGGTAGGTTGTCATGCTCCAAGAATGTATGACAGCACAGATTGGATTGGATGGGCTTTTTTTATTTTATTGTTTTTAAAATATTTTTTAATTTTATTTACATATGAGTGTATTGCCTGCAAATGTGTAAGTTGCACTGATGTCATGCAATGCCCACAGAGGTCAGAAGCAGGCATCAGATTCCCTAGAACTGGAATTACGGATGGTTGTCAGCTGCCACGTGGGTGCTGGGAATCGAACCTGGTTCCTCTGAAAGAGCAGTCAGTGCTCTTAACTGCTGAGACATCTCTCCAGCCCCCACTGATTTTTTTGTTGTTGTTGTTTAAGACACAAAATTGGGTGGGTAGAGAAGGGTGGGGTGCAGCTGAGAGAACTTGGGAAAAGGAGGATGAATAAGATTAAAATACTGTATAAAATTCTCAAAAAACTCATACACATTTTAAAAATGAAAAAGAGAATGGCCCAGTTGGGACAGTGCTTGCCTTGAAAACACGAGGATCTGAGACTGATATGTAGAACCCATGTCGAATGGATTTGTAATTCCGATGTCGGACAAATGGACACAGGAGGGTAATTTGGGGCTCTCTGGACAACCAATCTAGTGCAAACAATGATTCTCAGGATCTAGTATGAGACCTTGTCTCAACAAAGCATGTGGATTAGTCAGGCGTGGTGGCACATGACTTTAATCCCAGCACTCGGGAGGCAGAGACAGGCAGATCTCTGTGAGTTCAAGGGTCAGCCTGGTCTATATCTAGACCAGCTGGGGCTACAAGGAGACCCTATCTCAAAAAACAAACAAACAAAAAAAAAAGGTGGAGATTGCTCAAATGACTTTTTTTTTTTTTTAGATAGATTGTCATGAGAGACGTCTGCTCTTTGGGCTTCTCTGGTTCTCTTTTTTTTTTTTTTTCAATTTTTGTTTTTATTTCTGTATGTGTATGAATGCACTGTCTGCATGCAAGCTTGTGTACCCGTGTCGTGCAATGCCGCGGAGGTCAGAAGAGGGTGTCGGATTCCCCCGGAACTGGAGTTCTCCTGGAATTGGAGCCCCAGACAGTTCTCGGCCGCCATGTGGGTGCTGGGGATCGAACCCGGGTCCTCTGCAAGAGCGGTCGGCGCTCCTAACCGCTAGGCCATCTCTCCAGCCCCTCAAATGACTTCTGACCTATGTGTGCAAGAACACACACTACACACACGCCTGCATATAATACGCAGGTGTACACATGAATATAATTAAAAGAATTAAAAAGAAATTATATTTCTCACTGTAAATTCAGGTTATAACCAGTACCCATGTTGGAAAAGAGTTTAAACCAATAATATGTCCTTATAATGGCTACATCTGACATATTTTCTGAACTTGTTTTTCTAAAAATTTCTCAGAAGAGGTAGTTTCATCCATTTGCTGCCTGTCAATTATTGTTTTCAATTTCTTTATATATGCATTCCAAATAACAGATGTCAAATGTCTACTCTTTACTAACAATTCAGTTTTAAATGACACTTAGAGATTAAAGTGATTTTTAAAAAAGAAATTAAAATGATTTTAAAATAGAAATTGACTTATTGAGGGCCTGTTCGGCATTATTACTGCTAATTGTACCAAGAAGGAGACAAAGGCTCAGAGAAGGTCCAAGTCACACAGCTAGAATAGGATCTATATCCCTCCGTCCTTCCCCAAGCCTCAGCCATTGTGGGGGTGAAAAGAGTGTAAGAGCCTGAGGTGGAAGACTACAAAGAGACAGGACCGAGACAGGTGAACTACAGTGGTTGTGACGGCATGCCCCAGGTCTGCGCAAGCTCAAGCCAGACAGCACCGACTGACTCAGAACAACGGGCAGAGTAAAGCTCTTGCTTCCGGTGGTGTTCCGGAAGCGAGGCCCGAGAAGCTTCAGGAGCTCCCTCAGAGCAGTCTCTTGCTTTCTCAGACAAGGTGTGAGGCCTCCTACCAGCTGGTGACAGACGACCCGGAGATGCAGCTCTGAACCCTAGAGCCCCACTGTTTTCTAACCACCAAGGGCCAACGTCAGAGCTAGATGCGTCACTGTGGGACCCCTGAGCCAAATCTCCCTGAAGTCTTCCCAGCCTGCAGCTGTCTTCAAAAACCGAAAATGGCAGCAGGCACATCTGCCGGGAAGAGGAGTGCGATTTGCACTGCAGTGCCTATATTTACCATGCTTGACTGCGGTCTCCATCGCCCTCCATTCTGAAGGATCTGGAGGTTAAACTATGATCAAACCAGCACTCTGTGCAGTAGCTGAGCTCGTGGCTTGAGGATTTGCAAGCACACGTGGTCTGCAGCTTGGAGACACTTCCACATAGTGAGATTTTTTTGCCTATGGGACTGGATATTTTTTAGACAAATGTCAGTCCAGGCTCCAGGGCAAATAGACTTTCCTATGGTGTGTGCAGGTAAGTTAAAATCGACGTTGCTGTGACTGTATTGTTTGAAAAGTTCTGGCAAATTTAGGCAGTGGGATTTCAGAAATTAGTTTGTTTAAATTTTGTCACTGTAGCATATTTTAGATGGAGTTAACCAAGGGCGTAAAGTAATTCTTGGGAGGTCGGGTAGAACGACCCTGAATGAAGGTGGTCAGACCTACACAAGCAACAGGCACATGAGTTTAGGCAAGAGCTACTTCTCTCTCTCTCTCTCTCTCTCTCTCTCTCTCTCTCTCTCTCTCTCTTCTCTCTCTCTCTGTGTGTGTGTGTGTGTGTGTGTGTGTGTGTGTGTGTGTGTCTTATTCTGCCCATGTCTCTTACCAGGTATTAGTGAAGAGGAAACCATCAATCATCTGTCTGGATTCGGTCTCAGCCTTGCCTTTTAGCAACTACATGCCTCTACTTTCCTCTTCTGTAAAATGGGATGTTAGTGGTCTCTAGTGACCTCCAGCTACACCGCAGGGCTGCAAGGGTCAGAGCTTCTCCTCATGAGGCTATGGCTCAGACTACACACTGCAAACCTCCAGGGTTATTGTCACCTTGGGGTTTACCGCATGCCTTGGACTCACTTAATGAAGGTGTGCTCTGGACTTGCGGAGGGTGTGTGCTCTGCCCTGAACCACATTGTGGGTTTAAGGCAGGGCTGGCTTTGAATGTGGACCTTTCTGTCTGTGAAATTAACCCAGGCCAACATGGGTCCGGTGCCTGTGTAAGGTCAAGCAAGCGAGTGTGGAAAGAGACCAATGGACTGAGCAGGAGTGTGACTGAGATGTCACCTGAAAAATGAATGTCATGAGCGAAAAAATATATCGGCTGACCCAAGAATTCCATTTTAGGGGAGGGATGCCTTGAAGCTTGGAGGTTGCCACTGTATGCCCCTTTAACTTAAAGTCTACATTGCCAGAGCCCTCTGAAGGGACATATCTCATCAAATAGGCATCTAAATGAAATGCTTTTATAGATATACCCCAACAATATGAAGCCTAGCTGTAACAGAAAAGAGACCCATGAATAATTTCTCATCAAATAATACATATTTCAACAGCTGGACACTGGCCTGACCATAGTAAAAGGTGTCTTGGCAGCAATTGGTTACTGTGATTGACTTTAAGAGAAATAAAACTTAGGGCTGGAGAGATGGCTCAGCAGTTAGAACACTGGCTGCAGTTACAGGGAGACCTTGTCTCAAAACACCAGGAAAAAGAAAAAAAGAAAAAGAAGAAAAGAACACTGGCTGCTCTTGCAGAGGGTCCCAGGGTTCAGTTCTTAGTGCCCACAGGATGGCTTACAACCATCTGTAACTCTAGTTCCAGGGGACATGATTCCCTCTTCTGGCCTCCATGGAAACCAGGCACATACGTGGTGCATACGATACGCACACATGCAGGCAAACACATGTACGCATTAAAATCTTTTTTAACAAAATAAATAAACTGCAAATCAGCTGAATACCATTAACATTTATGGGTAATGGCTCTAATCAAGATCAATGAAATATGCACATCTCTACGTAAAACAGAATCACCTGGGATTAGGCCAACATGAGCACATTAAAGGCATTACTTATATACCTCAAGTGACCTTGTCATCAGTGATGTTTTTCTGTATGTGAAAGGGTAATTCAAACCTTAGTAAATTTCAAACAAAACAAATACAGTCTTTTCCACATTTATACAGGAGTTATAATCGGGGGCTCAGCAGGCCATGTAGCTGATTTGGGGTTTATATGAAGGCTCTAGATTGGTATCAAAGCCACACTGGTCTCCTACCTGGATAGATGTCTGGTGAGTTGTTCTAAAGGCACACAAGAGACAGGCTGTGAATCACAGCATGGAAGGCAAAATCATAGCACTTTTGAAAGGGCATAGAAGAGGAAGTCAAAATCATTTAGAGGAGGACAAAGTTCATGAATCTGAAAGGCAAAGCAGATGGATTCTGTTATCTTAAAATTGTTTCATCAAATGAAACCTTTATGGGGTAAGAGACAAACCAGCAGCAAATGAGAGAGAATGCCTGCTGTCTGTACATTCGTTGCAGAAATCACATCCAGCACAGAAGAGCTACAGCCTTGTGAGAGAAAAGACAAACAACTCAATAGAAGGTGGAAGATAGTGGGCACTCACACCAGGATATCCAAGTGGCCAGGACCCTAACAGGAAACCACAGCATGCTCTCCAGGATGGCTAAACCAAAACCAGGTGACCTGCGTGTGTATCGTCAGTGGATGGAGCAACAGGAACTGCTACCGTGCACATGGAGATGTCAAAGGACACAGCTCTGGAGAATGAAGAAGCTAATGTGCTGTATGGAGCCCAGGTGCTGCTCCCACAATCCACCTAGTCCTTCTTTCATGTACGTACAGCAGAAGTGTGCGGGAAAGTGTCCAAGGCAGCTGTCCTAGTTTGCTCCACTGTGATAAAACACCCACCAAAAGCAACTTGGGGAGGAGAGGGGAATTCATGGCAGGAATTCAAGACAGGAACCTGGAGCCTAGAGCTAAGGCAGAGACCATGGAGGAATGCTGCTTAATGGCTTGCCCTCCGTGGTTGGCTCAGCTACCTCTCTTATACAGCCCAGACCCACCTGCCCAGGGATACACTGCCGACAATGGGCTGCATCCGCCTACATCAGTAAGCAATTAAGAAAATGCCCGCATAGACATGCTCGCAAGATGAGGAAGTTCCTCAGTTGAGGTTCCTTCTTCCCAAGTGAGTCTAGTTTGTATCAGATTGACAAAATAAGCAACACAGTAGTACTGTGCATAGCGGCTCCACAGGGCAGGCAGCACGTGGGTCTGATGACTGATACAGCAGCACTCTGAGGACTCTTGCCACTTGATAGACAGAAGCCAGACACACAGGGCACTCAGAACATTTGTGGGGGCTTCCCAAACAGGCAGGACAAGTTTCTGGTGAGAAGTCAGGGAAGGTCTGAAGGAATTGTCCATGGGGTAGTGGTTCCAGGGGGGCCCAGTGGCATGGAGGACTCCTGATACAGGGATAGAATGGTTTGCCTTGTGGAAACTGATTCAGCACACCCTTAGGATGGATGCACTTTTCTATACATATGTTTATGAATATATAGAGTCTATATTGTTTAATAAGCATTTAATATACTGAAAAAAACCTTCACCCCTATCCCCTATGTTCTAGTTTGTCTTCCATTGCTGTGACAAAACACTCTGACCAACACCAACTTGGGGAGGAAAGGGTTTATTCAGCTTACATCTCCCAGGTCACAGATCATCACTTAGGGAGCTCAAGGCAGGAACTCAGGGCAGGAACCTGGAGGCAGGAGCTGAAGCACAGGCCATGGAGGACTGCTGTTCACTGGCTTGCTCTCTACTGGCTTGCTCTCTGGCTCATGCCCAGCCTGCCTTCTTATACTGTCACTGCTCAACAATCAAGACAATACACCACAGATGTGGCCACAGGCCAATCCAATGGAGCCAATTCCCCAACCGAGGCTCCCTCAACCCAGGTGTGTCAAGTTGACACCAAAGCTATCCAGCACAATTGACCCCTTGTCAACTTGACACACAAACACATCACTATTAAACCACCTTTCCAGTTCTTATCCCCAAAGTATGATGTTAACACTAATCACAACCTAAGACAGTACATCCTTAAAAGCCCCACAGTCCTTAAAATGTCCAAACACTTAAAAGTACAGTCTATTAAAAGTCTCTTAACTGTGGGCTGCTGTAAAATCCAAAACAAGTACTGTCTTATTTCAAAGGGAAGAATCAGGCACTCTCAAACAAAACCTAAGTCCAGCAAAGTAGCTCAAGGCTGGACACCTGGGATTCACTCACGATCTTCTGGGCTCCAAAGGGTCTCGGCAGCTCCCCCTCTCCGACTCTGCCGTCCGTGGCACACTCATCTCGCAGGCCCAGGCCGACTCCATTCTACACCTACCGCTGCTCTTGGTGGTCGTCCCAGGGTCCCGGCATCTCCAAAAAGCTGGGGTCGCCACTGAAACTGAGGCAGCACCTTCACCAATGGTCTCTTCTGACCTCTCCTGGTGCAAAGCCTCAGCTTCTCTCCATGACCCCTGCAATCCTGGGGTCTTCACTGCAACCGAGGTGCACTTCCACCAATGGTCTTTCCTGACCTCTCACAGTGCCAAGCCTCGGCTGCTCTCTGTGACCCCCTCAAATTTCAACACCAGAACCATATAGGAGACTCTTACACACTACCAAGTCCTGCTTCTGGCTTGAGATGGAGGCTCAGGCCCCTTCTGGAACACAGCTTCTGTGTGCTGACCCTGAAGAAATTCTTCCCAGAAGATTTCACCACAGTGATGCTGGTCTCTTGTTACTTACAGCTGATTTTTCAGCCCCAGCTAACCAGCATCAATTGTCCCAGTACCACAAAAATTTCACTTCAGGTTCTGGTCTCTTGTTACTTACAGCTGATTCTTCAGCCCCAGCTGACCAGAACCCACAGATTACACAGTCCTGATGATCTCTGTTCTCCTTTGAAACTAGAAACTTCACAAGCCAGGCCTCCATCTTCTACAACTCCTTCAACAAAACTGCTCCAAGCTCCACAGCAACAAAACAATCTTTAGGGATTCAATGATCTTCCCAACCCAAAGTTCCAAACGCCTCCACAATCCTTCCCCAAAACACCAAAGTCAGGTCTGTCACAGCAATACCCCATTCTTCTGGTACCAATTTCTGTTCTAGTTTGTCTTCCATTGCTGTGACAAAACACTGACCGACACCAACTTGGGGAGGAAAGGGTTTATTCAGCTTACATCTCCCGGGTCACAGTTCATCACTTAGGGAGCCCAAGACAGGAACTCAGGGCAGGAACCTGGAGGCAGGAGCTGAAGCACAGGCCATGGAGGAATGCTGTTCACTGGCTTGCTCCCCTGGCTCATGCCCAGCCCGCCTTCTTATACGGTACACAACAACCTGCCCAGGGTGGCACCACTCATTGTGGGCTGGGCGCCTCCCACACTGCTCAACCATCAAGACAATACTCCATAGATGTGGCCACAGGCCAATCCAATGGAGCCAATTCCCCAATTGAGGCTCCCTCAACCCAGGTGTGTCAAATTGACACTAAAGCTATCCAGCACACCCTTTATGGCTCTGGTTCTTCACTAATAACTGAAATAACTTAAAGTGTTCTACTGATTCCAAAATGTCCCCAAAATTCCATCTGTGAGGATCATTGGCCCCCAAAGAAGGCACTCAAACAAAGAAATGGGGAGACCGCTCCACAAAGTGAAACAACAGGAGTTAGGGGATCTGATGGCAAGGACCCAAGTGGAGATGGAACGAGTCCACAGGAGATCCCAGGAACAAGGAAAGCAGACCTCTGAGAAGGGCTCTAGCAACCTGGGGCATGCTACAGCAAGGGGGCTCTGGCGGGTATACAGACTGGTGACCTTGTTCCAGGCCATGTTGAGCCAGGGCTGAGGGGTCTGCAAGGCCTCACTGGGTGAATGAGAGTCTCAGTGGTCAGTACCCAGTGAGCACCCCAAGGAAGCATGTCAGTGACCAGAAGATGGAGGCTTTTCTGAGCCCACAGAACAGGCTGTGAGCTCACTGGTTCAGTCTGTAGCATCAGAGGCTATGAGGGACCAGCAACCAGGCAGAAGATGACACAGCTTTAGACACCAGCAAGTCCCAGCCAGCACCCAGGCCACCCAGCACCGTGATGCAGAGTAACATTCAAGTCTGTGGCCGCTGCTGTATCATAGACATTGCCAGTAAGAAAAGGCAGTGGGCAGGGGGAGTTAGGGCAGGGCCTCCTCCCTCCACTGCCAGGTGACCTGTGGGTTCTGTGGAGCAGCCAGGCTCTGAGTGGAGGGTGCCTTAATGGGGCTTAGAGAAGCAACTGCTTGAAAATCTAATGGTGGTCATTTCAGTCTTCTCTGTACAGCTATAACAAAATAGCCAAGGCTGAGGTCTATGTGAAGTAATGAAATTTACTTGGCTCATGATTCTGATGTCTGGAGGGTCCATGTCACATGACACTGGCAGCATGGTGAGGGTCCCTTGGCTGTGTCACACCATAGCAGAGAAGTGTAAAGAGAACCCAATGTGTGCAGAAAGGGACCAAGCATGTGGGTGGCCTTGCTGGATAGAACAACCAGATCTTGTGAGAACTAATTCAACACTGCAAGAGAACCTGCTGTCAGATCGGCATGAATCCATTCATGAGGCTGGAGCCCTGGGACCTAACTGCCTTCACTACTCCTACCTGTCAAAGGTTCCACCACCTCAGCATGCCACTCTGGGGACAAGCCCTCCAGCATGTGAGCCCATGGGAGACAGACCATGTCAAACCTTAGCAGTAACATCTTAGATATCTTTTTGATAGAAAAATTCTTTAATTAAAACAAGTTTACACATTGACATTTATGGCTTAATGAGAATAAATTCTGTCCAAGTTTAAAATTGTATTAAGGACAAAACAGATGACTGGTGTATATATAATGTACAGTTTCCTCAAAACAGTAGTTCCATTATAAAATCTCTCAAAAGCAAAAATCCAATTATTGAAGTAATTTCACATATAAATAAAATAATTATTGGGGCACTCAGCATATATAATCATGTCACACATGAACACTGGCATTAAGCAGCTTTCCCATAAAGCTTCAAAATAACAACGAATCTTTCTTCCTATTGAAAACCACCAACAGATCCAGTACTAAGATCATCTTTGAAATGCTATCTCTTTAAATTTTGTGTTAACGTTGTTTTATATTTTTCAAGGATTTATTGTGTGTGTGTGTGTGTGCGTGCGTGTGTGTGCCCAAGTGTATTCATGTCTACCATGTACATGCAGGAGCCCATGGAGGTCAGAAGAAGGCACTGAATCCCATAGAACTAGAGTGATAGGTGGTTGTGAGCTGCCCAATATGGATGCTAGGAACGGAACCTGGGTCTTCTGCAAAAGCAGCAAGTACTTTTGACCACGGAGCCACCTCTCCAGCCCCAGCAGTAGTACTTTCAATTTACCACTCATACACTTGGACCTTCATCATCAGGCCACCCTAAACCCCATATCAAAAGGAAGCTGAGGCAGGAACTTGAAAATCCAAGGCAGGCCTGGCAGCAAACGCTTCCTTTATAAACAGTGGAGTCGACACACAGCCTTCATACTAACAATGACACAGACCACCTGAAATTGAACCAGAGACCAAACATTCTGACTGACAACACACTCTGAGGCCATTATTAACTGGGTGTCTGTCCTGTGCGGACAGAGTAGGAAAAGATGCCTTGGCCAGTCATCGTGGAGGACCATCTCTGAGTAAAGATCAACTATGGCGGCTAGGAAGGCTCAGCGCCAGCAAGAGCAGTGCCTGGTGCTGACCCTGAAAAGCCAGCTCTCCCTGCAGGGTGGTGCTCTGTGGCATTCCATGGACATGGGGGCTGGCATTCCGCAATGATTCTGCTGTGCCAGCCTTGGGCTTTGCTTCTGTTTTCTACCTTGCTTTGTGGACCAAAATGGTTTAGGGAGCTTTGTTAGGTCTGGGCTTCCCTCTGGAGGAAAGGACACAAGATGTCCACTTCTTCCAGAGGCCATCAGTCTTCTGACCTCTTCCCCTGTGCCTGAGGTCCCACCCCATGGCTATAAAGGGGTGTGCCTCAATCGCCATCCTGCTGCTGCTACTGCTACCCCACCATGTGCCAACAGGTAGTTAGCCCAGACAATTCCTGAAGTAAATTATGTTCCCAGAGTGACTAAGCCTCATGTCCCTGTCTTTTATTTGGGGGGGGGGTGCGGCCTTAGAATCTAACATAATGGTGCCGAAGTATACGATGCTAAGAAAAAAGGCTGAATCAGTCTGAATTAAAAGTAAACCAAGGCAGGCTTTTCATCCAGGGAATTGCTCTCCTGGGCGGATCCCACAGCCCTTTTGAAGTGAAGGACCATTGAAAAAGTGCATGTCAGGGAGGTGGAGAGGGCCTTTTAAAGGTCAGGGGAAGGAAGATTGTGACATGCTGGAATCGACCGATCAGGTCTGGTGGTCTTGTGGGAATTTGAAACTCCATCCAGTGATTTTCATGGGCAAAGGCAATCTCCAGAGTGGAAAAGAAGGAAGGGTCTTTCTCGTCTATGCCATCTTGTTTTTTTGTCCCTGGCCAGACCTAAGAAGTTCCGTTATCTCTTCCGAATTTCTGACTACAGAAAGGAAGAAGCGGGAGCGAAGGGACAGCTCATTCACCTTGCTGTTCTCCTGGGAAGAGACCTCTTGACCTTGCCTGATGAGGAACAGCAGTGATTTCTAGAAGATCAAAGGGTGGGTGGGAGACCAACAGGCTTTGGAAATATGGAAAAGTGGACTCCTGGGTAATTAGCCCCAGAGGGGGAGGCTTGCAGAGGGCATCAGAGAAAATAGTCTCTTTAGAAGTCACTATGGAGTACCTCATGGCTTAGATGGCATTGGAAGATACCACAGCTGTCCAGGATCTTCTCCAGTCGACAACAGGAGCTCTGGGCCCGCAGCAGCCTGGGCGGAGGAGGGTGGAGGAGGGTGAAGGAGGGTGGAGGAGAGTGGGGGGGTGGAGGAGGGCAGAGGAGGGCAGCTTACATTCACTGGCAACTGGATTCTGGAAGAAAGTGGTCTAGCAGAGTAGAGAGAATCCTTCCAGCTGCCTGCCCAGGGGCTTTCTACTCCTTAGTGACAAGGATCTGCTGGAAGTGTCACCATTATGTGACATATGCAATGAGTCCAAGCAGCCTCATCCAGGCACGAGGAAAGTGGGCCTTTTCCCAGGATACTTGGGACAGTATTGCAGGGCATTGGCCCCAAGTTTAGCCAGTACAGAAGAGCAGTCACTCAGGTGTGACCCATGAAGCTGACAGCCTTCCTGTAAGGAGGCCAGGATGGACTTTCTAGAGCCTCGTGCATGGCCACTATCTGGGGCTGTAGTTTAGGTCTTATAGAATACAGAAGCCCCTGGGGTAGAAGTTCTGGTCTCCAGTGTAGTGCTGCTAGAAGGTGAGATAACCTTTGGGAGGGGCCTAGTGGGAGGTATTTAGGTCCCTAGGATTTGTAGCCCTGTAATGGGAATGTTTTTGCCTTACCACATATGCTCTCCACAGCCACAGTGTGCTGCCTGAGCACAGCCCTACTGGTCATGGGCTAGAGCCTCCACAACTCTGACCAAACCGTCTCTCTCTCTCTCTCTCTCTCTCTCTCTGTCTCTCTCTGTCTATCTATCATCTATCATCCATCTATTTTTGTATCTATCCATCTATCTATCTTATTCCATCTATCCATCTTATTTTCTCTATCTATCTATCATCTATCTATCTTATTCCACCTATCATCTATCTATCTATCTATCTATCTATCATCTATCATCTATCTATCATCTATCTATCATCTATCTATCATCTATCTATGTATCTATCCATCTATCTATCTTATTCCATCTATCCATCTATCTTATTCGCTCTATCTAATTCCATCTATCTACCTATCTACCTATCATCTATCTTATTCTATCTATCATCTATCTATCTATCATCTATCTATCTATCTATCTATCTATCTATCTATCTATCTATAATGGGGGAGCAGGTAACCCCATGCCACAGAGTAAATGTGAGGTCAGAGGCCCACTCTGAGGGAGTCGTCCTGCATCTTGTTCTGAGGCAGGGTCTCTGGTTTCTGCTGCAGTTGCAAACGTGCTGCATATGTGTTGCACACGTGTGCTTCTGACCGGTGCTCCCCTTTTCACCTCCCATCTTGCTGGGGTTATGGATGAGAGCCACTGCACCCAACTTAGTATGTGGCTTCTGGGGTTGAGCTCCGGTCGTCAGGCTTGCGCGGCAATCACTTTCACTTGCTGAGACGTCTTGCCGGCCTTCTTTCTCCTTCATAGTTGGTTATCTGGGGAATTTCATCAGAGTGATGGAAAGCTGACACAGCCGGCTTCTACCGAGGGCTGAACAAGAGGACGGTTTTTCCCAGATGTCTCCATAAGATGGCTTGATGCCTGTGGCATTAGGCTGGAATCCAGTCTCACTGCTTGTCAACCAGGTGAGCCCGGGCAGGTCAGCCACCTTGTGTGCCATGGGTCATCTTTGGAAAAATGGGTCGGTCGTTTTGAGGATGGTCATTCCTCACAGCGTGGGAACTCAGCCTGCCCGTGGCATTAGTGGCTGCTGGTGGTGAGGCGCATGCTCTGGGGGGTCCGTGGCCCCACCGTTGTTCTCAGATGTTCATTAGGATCTTGTTCATATGCCATGTAGTTTACCCATTTGAAGAGTTCTATTCAACAGCTCTTAGTGTCCAGACTGTGCATCCATTGCTACCATCAATTTCAGAACATTTTTATCAACTCCAACCTCAGAGCTGACCGGCTCCCCGCCCCAGTCGTTTGCTCTCCATGTCCCCATCCCAGCACTCAGGTGCAGTTTCAGCTGACATCTCTGAGCATGTCCTGTGCTTACCTGCCCCCCCCAATCAGTTGTCATCTATATCCCTGTGAACGCAGGACCGGGACAGCAGCGCAGAAGGAAGGGGTGGACCAGAGCACTCCATAGGGGTTCAAAGCCAGTCACCAAGCTGTTAAGTGCGTTCTGCTTCAAGGGCTCTCCTTGAAAATGCTCCCTCCTAACTGTCAGGAAGGCTGGGTTCAAATTCAGTCAGTCCTCAGAAGCCTCACATAAGCTCACGGTGCAGTGAGATCTAGCCAATGGCAGCTTCTGTCTCTTTCTACTGCCCCACAATGCCCTCTGTATAACCCATGACACCCAAGCTTTTCCCTCTCTGTGATGATCAGTTGTCCTTGGGCATGCCTTGATCTAGGACCTGTCCAAACCTTAAGCATGGCCACACAGCAAATTCTCTAGGATCAAGTCCTAAAACCTTTGTATTTATATCTATATTTATATATTTATGTTTGGGAGTGATGCAGGCTGCTTGTACCTAGCCTTTTTCTCCAATCAGTCATGAATATAAAAGTTGTGTGCCATGTGCCCCACAGCAAGACCAGTTGCAAGGGCAACCTCCCTTGCCCCACCACAGGCTCTTTGCACAGCCAGCACTGTTCTGTCCTGAGCCCTCCCTCCCTTCCTTCCCTTCCCCGGCCTCGCTTCCCTATCCTCATGTTAGGCATTCTGTTAGTAGACCACAGGGGGCACAGGCCTTTTGAAGAAAACAGGACAGGACCACTTCTAGGTCAAGGGTTGAAACTTGGACAAGCAATAAATTGTGGAGACATGATGTGGGAAGACCTCAGACTCCAGAGGGAGACAGACCTGGATTTGGGGGTTGGCTGGTACCTCATACCTGGGCAACCTGAATTCCAAGAACCATTTCCTAGGCTGAGTGTGGCAGCGCACCCCTGTAATCCTAGCATGTGGAGGGCAAAAGTAGGAGTTCAAGGTCATCCTCAGCTACAGTGAGTTCAGGACCAGCCTGGATGACTTGAGACCCTGTCTCAAGAAAACAAAAACAAACCCAAACAAGAACCATTTCCTCATATTTTTCCTTAGGCTTTTAGAGGTTCACCGTCTGCCAGCGCCTGTGCACTGGCTCAATATGCACATTCTCACACCTGATGTGACAGTGTGTTCCCCTAACCCCAGCACTCAGCAGGATGAGGAAAGAGGATGGAGAGTTTGGGCAGCTGGGGCTACAGAGTGAGACCCTGTCTCAAACAAAAAAGTACTCTCAGATGTAGCCCAGGCCCTCAGAATAAGAGACTGGGTAACAGCCAGTAGTCTGTGCCAATATAACCTTAAGTGGCTTATGTGTGTCTTTGAGGGTAAGAGCCTTTGGCCTCACTGTACTGCTTACTACTGACAGCCAAGGCTAATCTGCCCTGCAGTATGCCAGACTGATCTAACATCCCCACTCCCCACTTCTTAAGCACCTTGTGGCTAGTGATAGCCCTGCCTTACAGCAAGGAATCTAAGGCTCAGAAAGACTGAGTTATGGGTTAAAGTGCACACTCGGGCTTAATCTCAGGAACTTTTCTTTCTCCAAGAGAGGTATTAATGACACAAGCCTGCTGACACAGCATATAACAACAACAACAACAACAACAACAACAACAACAACAACAAAATGTTCCCTGAAAACCTTGTAACTGCAGTTGACCAGAAAATATGATTAACAGGAACTGACTCATTGTCTGCATTGGGAGAATTCAGCCTTTCTGTAGGTCTGAGTGAAAAAGCCAGATGCTTACAGGCCTGGGCAGGTAAAACAACTCAACCAGGGCAGGGGACTTTTGAGGGTGTTGTGTGTTCTGTCTCAAGGAGAAGAGAGGGACTCCTATCTCCAGAGAGGCATTGCCATAGGGAAATGGACTTCATTTCCTTTTAAAACAGACAAAAATCTGGGATGTCCATGAACTCTGAATCTAAAACAACTTTCTCTATGGGAAAGTCTTCCAGTTGCCTTTGAGAGGCAGAAGGGCTACTCAGCGGACAACTGAGGCCGGCTGGGGCCTGAGCTGCTCATGGTCACTTCCGGGAAGCTCACCTCAGTGTGGGTCTGTGATGGGCGGACTGGACCTCTCTGGTCTTCACCACATGGATTAATTACTGGATTTTGTGCATTCCAATGTCTGCCTCGAAACAACTATGCAAGGTAAAGAAGCCGTGGGCAGGCAGCTGAAATGGATTCCAAAGACCCCAGACCCTGGCCGGTGGGGGTCAGCAGGTTCCTGGAAGCCCAGGCGGTGGAGATGGCAGCAGGTGCCAGCTTTTTTGACCTGCAGAATTGCGTGCTGAAGACAAGACCCGGAGCAGGAGGGCGCGCCCTCTAGTGGACAGAGGGCTGCACTGTGGAAAGCTGCCGGCCTGGGACCGGAAAAACATGCAGGTCTCTCCATCCTTCAATTCAAGAACTACTCAAAATGTTAACAATATCAATAACTTTAAGTACAATTACCATAATGGTATATAGAAATACAAATAATATTTGACATCTTATGATTCTTGGTTCATTTACTGAGCCTATTTAGTTGTGGAAACCATGGAACAGTCAACACTGTGAGTACAAGTCTGCATTCTCACCCAACAAGACTCAATAGGAAAGATTATAAGAGCCAGAGGAGGTGGTTAACTACAACGAAACAGTGGTTTTTGGACACAGCTGGGCACTTGCACATATGAACCCCCAGCAGCATGTTGGGGGCTTCACAGGACATGAAGTCCCCCAGCCCTAGCTGCTCACTGATAACTGCTGCGAGGAGAGTCGGTTTTCTTTTAGGGTGAGACTATGTGCTCTGGGGAAGGGATCCACACCAAGAGTATTTGGGGAATACAAGTTGGACTTGGTTGGCTTTATGGAAAAATAGAGGGCCTGACCTGGGGTGAGGGTAAGAGGTGGGGGTAGATCTGAGAGGAGATGGGGACAGAGAATTGTATATGATCAAAATACATTGTATGAAATCCCCAAAGAATCACTAAAATATTTTTTAAACATAAAAAAGATTCAAACATCACAGAAGAACATATTCCAACCATTAAAGTCTGCTTAGGCTAAGTTTTGAGAACAGAGCAAAAGATCCTCCCATATAGAATAAAAATTCAATTGTTTAACAGGAAAAAATGTAATTCATGGATTAACATATCATCCAAACATATATACCAAAGTATATACGTCTATACCAAAGTAACCAACCATAACTATTAGTGCTCTTTAAATACCTATATATCTAACTGCTTGTGCTTCATTAGTAGGATCGAAAGGTTATTCCTGGACAAACTGTCAGCCCATGAAAGGAAACAGCCAGAATTGACCAGAGTCCAAGACAACAGCTCCAGAGAGAGTGGACTGTTTTGCTTCTCATCCACCTGTGCCCCTTTCCTAAGCCTAGGGAACAATCTGCGGAAGAGGGGGCATGGTAGAATGTAAGGGCTGCTATTGGGGTGAATGGTGAAACTACAGCAATGTAGTCTGGACACTCCTTTGATCAACTTGATTGAACATACAACCCCTCACCCCCTGCTGGATGGTGGGGCTGTGGGGGTTTGGGCACAACAGCCTGCAAATTGGTTTCATATGAAGGATGCTTGTACTCATGGATCATCACTTATAGCTAAAAAATGAAAAAAAAAGAGAAAGATGCAGGACAGTTATGGCAAAATGCATGATCTGGGATGGGGTGGGGGTAGGGGGGAAGGGAAAGGGAAATATGCCTGATCTGAATTGGAAAATGATGTATGAAACGCACAAAGCACCAATAAAAAAAATTCAATTGTTTATATTTTCTGACATTTTGTTTATCATTCTTGTCTCTCTAAATATATTATTATTATTATTATTATTATTATTATTATTATTATTTTAGATCAGGCTATTTGATACATGAGCCCCTTGACCTATAAACAGTTCAGTGGGCATTTCTTAATAGGAACTTTCTCAGCTGGGCATGGTGGTGACGCCTTTAATCCTAGCACTTGGGAGGCAGAGGCAGGCAGATCTTTGTGAGTTCAAGGCCAGCCTGGTCTACAGAGTGAGTTCCAGGACAGCTGGGGCTACAGGGAGACCCTGTCTCAAAAAGAAAAAAAAAAAAAAAAAAGAATAGGAACATTCTCATACAATCCAGTACATTTTACAAAGTTGAGGAATTTGACATGAGTGAAATACTTCTATTTCACCTATAGGCCTTATACAAATTTCACCAGCAGTCTTATAACAATGTCCTTGGCTTAGTCCATTTTTTGTCACTATAACACAACAATGTAAAATATGTTCATGGTAAAGAATAGAGATTTATTTGCTGCAGCACAGAGGGTGGGAATTCCAAGGCCAAGGTGGCAAAGGCCCTTCTGGCATCACCCAGGGTAGAAGGCAGAGGGCAAAAGAACAGGACCAGACCAGCAGGCCAAACGAGGTTATTTATCATTATTTACTTACTTACTTACTAAATGCTGGGGGTTGAACCCAGGGCCTTGTATGAGGTAAGTTCTTTACCCAACCCCACACACTTGCTTTTATGACAAACCCGTTCTCAGCAATGAGCCTGCTTCTGAGATGGAGGCCTTCCAAGGGCACAGTCTCAGAACCTGAGCACCTCTTAAAGGCCACGCCTCCCAGCACTGCTGCATTGTGGATGAAGTTTCGTTTTTTTTAATTTAAAAAAAAATTTATTTTACTTTTTATGTGTATGAGTGTACTGTCTGCATGTAGGTTGGTGCACCCGTGTCGTGCAATGCTGTGGAGGTCAGAAGAGGGCATCAGATTTCCCTGGAACTGGAGTTAAAGACAGGTCTTAGCCGCCATGTGGGTGCTGGGAATCAACCCGGGTCCTCTGCAAGAGCAGTCAGCACTCTTAACTGCTGAGCCATCTCTCCGGCCCGGGATGAAGTTTCTAACTGATGAACTTTGGTACATTCAAACCACAGCAGTTGGCTGGTTGCTAATCCCTACTACAAATTATCAAAATACCACTACCTTACACCTTTGCCCAGAAGTTGCTGTTCTAATCAGAGACTGTCTCCCTTTGAAGTCTACCTCAATTTCCTTCATGGAAGCATACCTCCCACCGGGTACTATGCCTTCAGTCTCTACTGAAACTGAAGCTGCACCAGTGGCCTCTCCTGGCCTCTTACAGTGCCTCAGCTGACCCTTCCAATCCTACACATTTTCATGCTATCAAAACCACCTGAAAAACTTTCATGCATACCAAATTTGACTGTCAGTTTGAGATGCAGCCTTGCCACACCTGGGCCACATCTTCTGGGTGCTGACCCTGAGGAAATACTTCCCAGAAGACCTTATCCCAATGGTACTCATCCCTTTTATTAGTCACAGCTCTTTTTCAGCCCTAGAGAACTAGCATCTGTTGTCCCAGTAATGCAAAGTTTTCACTTCTATGGATTCTTAACCCAAAATATCACATGAACAGCCGGATAGACTCTCTGCTTCTCTCTGAAACTAAACAAGTCAGACCTCCAGTATCTGTACTGCTCTCAAAATTATCTTCCAAATTCCCACAACAGCTAATTAAACTCTGATCACTCAGTGAGTCTTCCAGCTCAAAGCTCTAAAACCATCCACAGTACTCTTCAAAAACATGGTCAGGTCCAGTACCAGAACACCCCACTCCTGGTATCAATTTCTGTCCTCCTCTGCATTTCTATCACCTTGATAACACACTGCTCAAAATCAACTTGGGGAGGAAAGGCTTTAACTTAGCTTATAAATTATAGTCCATCATTGGGAAAAGCTACAGCAGGAAGTCAAGGCAGGAACCTGGAGCAGGAACTGAGACAGAAACATGGACAAATGCCACATACTGGCTTGATTCCTCGGGCTTGCTTGGCTACTTATGCAGCCCACATGTCTGGCACCTCTCACAGTTCCTTAGGTTCTCCTACATCAATTAGCAATCAAGAAAATGTCCCACAGCCAATGCCCACAGGCCAATGTGATGGAAGTAAGTCTTCACCTGAGGTTTCTCCTTCCTAGGTGACTCTAGTTTGTGTCAATTTGACAAAAACTAAGCAGCACAACCTAACCTCAACCTCTTAAAGGTTCCACCAGCTCAACACCACGTCCTGGGGACCGAGATCCAGTATAAGAAACCTTGAGTTCAAACTACGTCCAAACCAGAGTAACAAATCTCCTCCTCCCGAGGCCAGTGGGCACAGCTCGAATTGCTGAGTGAGACATGACCAGAGGCTGATTTGGGGCAGCTTTCTTGATTTCTTTGTAACCTTAACAGGCAACAGGTCTTTTCTGGAGAACCCAGTGCCTGGACTTGCCTAGACCTTAGCTTAGCTACATTGTCCATGTCTTTCCTCTAAGGTGAGGTCAGGGTACCATTTGAGACAACCTCATTTTAAGGGAGTGACTGGAGTTTCCTTCCTTGGTGCAGAACATGAAGAAGCCCCTGTTTCTCTCCACTGGAGTCTCTGTACTGACTATTTGAATTCCCATACAATGTATAGAGAACAGGTAGGAGTTGGTGCCTTGTGACGTCACATCAGCAGCGTGCTCCTGTTCACACAGGCAGCTCTAACTACTGTGAGAGGAAAATGCCCAGAGCATGAGTATGGTGGGGGGCAGGGGGAACAGTGGTTCCCAGGGCCTAAAATTAAAAGATGTACAGTTGTATGTCATTGCTATCTGGAGGTGTCCACAACAAGCCCATGTGCCCACAGCATGGTGCCATTGGGACATGGTATAAACAGTCAAAGGTGTGCTCTCCTGGTTTTGGGTTGCTGGGGCTGCCCCGAGGAGTCCTGCTTTCTTCCACTCTCTTGTTCATGCCCCAGACACATACTTTGCCACACGCTTTCCTCCAAGACCTACTGCCTCACCACAAATCAGTGTGGTCAACTTCATCTGGTGAGATGGCTCAGTGGGTAAAGGAGCTTGCCACCAAGCCCGACAGCTTGAGTCTGTGATCACCAGGATCACCCAGTGAAAGCAGAGAACCAACTCCGGCAAGCTGTCGTTCAGCCTCCACTCGTGCGCCATGGAGACCCCTCCTCCCCGCTCCCACTCCCTTCCCTACATACTGTCCTATTTTTCTTTCTGTTGCTGTGACAAAAAGTAGCTTGGGGAGGAAAGGGTTTATTTCATCTTACAATGTAGTCCATCTTTGGAGAAGTCCAAGCTGGAGGCAGGAACTGAATCGGAAACCGCTCCTGCTTCCTAGCTTGCACCTGTAATAGGGCTGCCATAGAGAGCCCACTTGCAGGACCACGTGGAGTTAAAAATGATGGTTTATTAATTACAGCCAGACCCCACTCAGCTCGGGAGGACTGAGGCCTTGGGAAATGGGTTACACAACTTTTATAAGTACAATAGCCAATCAGATTTAATATCAGAAACAGTAATGCAGAGCGAGCAAGCTAATCACAGAGGCAAGAGTCAGCAGTTACAGCTGGACTTTTAGGGCACATATGATTTCCAGTAAGAAGAAACTGATCCCTAACTTCCCTTTTATATTTCAGGGAAGACAAAACTTAAAGTAATGAAACATCATAAGATGAAGTTAGGCCTCAGCTGCATAATACAAAATGGTGTCTGAAGGACAACCTCTGGATCAGCTTCCTGGATTAGTTTCTCATTTGTCTCAGCTCCCCTCTGGCTTGATCAGCTATTTTTCTTATATACCTACCCCAGAGGCACCTGCCTAGGGATGGCACCACCCATAGTTGACACGACCCACCTCTATCAATTAGTAATCAAGAAAATGCCCCTTAGACATGCCCAAAGGATAGAGGATACTCCTCAATTAAGGTTCCTTCTTCTCAGATATGTCAAGATGACAACCAAGATTAGCCATCATACATACAAAACACATTTTAAAAATGTAATCAAGTGTCATCAAAGGCAGTCTCTCAGGTATTTGTTTCAGTAACAGAAAGCTGCCCAACAGTTATTTAGCAACATTCTAAGAACTGTACCATTGTATTAGTAACTCTTCTATTGCTGTGATAAAACCACCATGACCAAGGGAACTTATAAAAGGAAGAGTTTATTTGAGCTTATATGATTGACGGTTCCATGGAATTAAGAGTCCATTGTGGTGGGAGGCATGGTGACAGGGGCTGGAGCAGAAAGCTGAGGTTCACATCTTCCAATGAGCACAGGAGCCAAGAGAGAGCAAATGGAGCCTGTAAGGCTTGTTGAACTCCCTAAGCCCGCTCCCAGTGACATACTTCCTCCAGCATGGCTACACCTTCTAAGACCTCTCAAAACAGCACTACCAACTGGGGACAAAAATGTCTGAATACTTGAAGCCTATGGGGGACATTCTCATTTAAATCACCACATACCACTCCCTGGCCCCCATAGGCTCATGACCATATAAGATGCAAAATGCATTTAGTCCAACCTTAAAAGTCCCCATAGTCTTTACCAGTCTCAATTCTATTCAAAAGTCTACAGTCCAAAGTCTCTTCTGAGACTCAGGCCAATCTCTTAACTGTAAGCTCCTGTAAAATCAAAAGACAAATTACATACTCCCAACATACAGTGGAACCGAATACACATTCCCATTCCAAAAGGGAGGAATAGAGGCATAGTGAGGAAATACTGGACCAAAACAAGACCGAAAACCAGCAAGGAAAACACCAAGTCCAGTAGGTCCATGTGCAACTTCTGGGCCTTCACTTCCAAAGGGCTTAGATGACTCAGCTCTTCCAGCTTTGTGTGCAGCATACATCTCTTCCTTAGGCTGGTACCACTCCCTGTATGCAGCTCTCCTTGGCAAATATCTCACAGCTCTGGCATCTCTAATGTCTTCTTGGGGTCTTCACTGCCAACCAGGCTTCACCTTCACAGCTTCACACAATGGCCTATCAGGCCTTCTTTATGCAGGGATGCCCCTGCTGCACTCTGCCTGGCCCCTGCTGCACTCTGCCTGGCCTTAGCTGCTCTCTGAAACCATGGAGGAAGAACTGATGACTGCTTCACTCTTGCATCCTTCATGCCTCTAAAGCCAACATCGGGGATGGACCCTGGTCTACTTCAACCACATTCGAAAACTTTTCTCTGCCCTGGACTAGTTGGAGCAGAAAACCCTTTCAGTATTTTCCTTTCAAAAGTTGGAGGCTTAGCTGGGTGTGGTCTTGCCCTGAAGGTACTGTTTCTATTGTTTACTTGTAAATCTCTAGGCCTCTCCTTAATCACTTTATCTCACTTTTTCCATTGTTTATTTGTAAATATCTAGGCCTGTCCTTTATCACTTTAAGTTCCTTATCAAAGGCATCCTCTCCTTCATGCCTCGGCTCCAACATTAATCTCCCTAGTGCACTTTTCGGATCCAAACTGTACATTCTGCATTTCTTTCTGCCCCATTTGCTCTTTTTTCACTGTAGATCTGTACAGTATTCACCATTAATAGCCACACTACTATTTCTACATTAGGCCGCCTTGAAATATCCTCTGCCAAAGAAATTAGTCCATTGCTTTTCAACTTAGCCTCAGGCAAGCATTTGGGCTGTGGGCAAACTCCAGCCAGACTCTTTTACAAAATATCCCAGTTGCTGCTTAAGGTTTTATTTTCCTCCAGAAATACATTTTTCTCAGCACTGCTTTCTTCCAAGCTTCTACTAGAGTGACCCGTTAAGCTCTGCTTACAGCAGTCAATAGTTTTTGTAGCCCAAAGTTCCAAAGTCTTCCACATTTCTCTAAACACCCACGTGGTTCTTTGCAGCCAACATCCCACTCTTGGTACCAAAAACTGTATTAGTCACTTTTCTGCTGCTGTGATACAACCACCATGACCAAGGGAACTTATAAAAGGAAGAGTTTATTTGAGTTTATGATTGACAGTTCCAGGGAATTAGAGTCCATTGTGGCAAGGAGGCATGGTGGCAGGAGTTGGAGCACAAAGCTGAGCTTCACATCTTCCAATGAGCATAGGAAGTTTATTGCAACTGGAGCCTGCAAGGCTTGTTGAATGCCCTAAGCCCGCCCCCAGTGACATACTTCCTCCAGTATGGCCCACCCTCTAAGATCTCCCAAAACAATACCAACAACTGGGGACAAAAATGTCTGAATACTTGAAGCCTATGGGGGACATTCTCATTCAAACCACCACAACCATTCAGTGATTTTGTGATTGTGCCAACATCACAAACTTCACTTACATAAACGGGTACATCTAAAGGGTACCTCTGTAATTCAACCTTATGGGACCACCACTCTTCAGATGTCACTGGCAGAAACATCACACCAACTGTAAGTGTTCACCACTGAAGTCACTCCCATATCCTAGACATTCAGAAGAAATCTAGCTTAGCAAACATGAAGACAGTAAAATGAACCCCACTGATCCACCACTCATTGAAAATCCATTGTCGACACTTCGGAGTGTATCTTGTCAGCTTGAACTTGCAACGCTTTTGCAAAAATGAAACACTAGACAAAAGCTTTTATGCCCGTTACTCTTTCCTTTAATAGAATAGTCAGAGCATATACATACAGCATTTTAATTGGTTAAAAATTTTACATTTGTTTATTGCCTGTGCTCATGTGTGTACTACAGTGTGTGGTGGAGGTCAGAGGACAGCTTTCAGGAGTCAGTTCTCTCCTTCTACCATGTGGGTTCCTGGGATTGAACTCAGGTCACAGGCTTGGTGGCAAGTGCTATCTTGTTGGTCCCTCACATCCTTTTGAGTGGCGACATTGAATTCCTGTATGTGATTAAGATGTGACTGACTTAGTCTCCTGTCCGAGGACATTTATGTGTTCTCAGATTTTTGGATTTTCAGCAGAACTGGAGCAACATCCTTCCCCTCCTTCCCATGCCCGTGTGATCCACCTGCACTTTCGTTACATAAGACAGAAGCAGAATAGCAGGAGGCGCACACAACATGCTAAGGGTGTGTGTGCAGCACTAATGCACTTTGAGAGCAGGCTCCCAAATGTCAGGTTCACAGCTAGGACAGAGCAAGCCTTCCATCCCCTTTGCCCACCCTGGTTACCAGTATCACAGATTGTGTTTGTGGGAGATATTTGCAGTAAACGTAGCTGACAAAGGCCTGGTATCCCATAATAACACCTACAATCAAGATGATAAACACTCTCCTGGGAAGAGTGGAGTCAGAGATAAACAGAAAGTTCACAGAAGTGCAAATGGCTCATAAGCACACAAAGGGCTGCCTGTGCTCTCCAGCCTCACAGGGAGAAGTCTGAAGGCAGAGTGATGCTCTAATGGGGGAGATGCCCTCCAGCCGGGGATGCCCTGCGGCAGGAGGAAGCCCTGGCTGGCACAGCCTAGAGGCCTCCTGGCCATCCCCAGATGTGGGTGCACCTCTTGACCCTGGCAGAGGCAGGGGGACAGCTGCATGAGCACATGGTGTTTGGGGTGGAAATGTTTCATTTCCTGACAGCAGAATGCTACAGTGTTTGTGAGATGTAAACTTTACCCAGGCTGCTTTAAGTCACTATGGTCAGAACCTCCTCATTGCCCTTGACGAAGGTCCTGACCGCAGCAGCATAGTCGTCCATCAGATGCACATCAGCATCAGAGAAAGCTGGGTTATGAACTCACAATGGCTGCCTTTAGTACAGACGGATAAGGAATCACGATGAAACGTAACAGGAGCACTATGTCCTGTGCTCAGAAGTCATATGACCCAGTGTAAATTCCCACTTTGCCATTTGCTTGCTGTGTAATCTTGAACAAGTCACTTAACCTCTCTGTGCTATGGTTTCTCCATCTGCATAATGGAGGATATCAAGAGCCCCTACCTCATGGGTCATTGTGAAGATGAAATGAAACCAATATGCATCATATAGTGAACCTCACATTTTATTCAAATTTTAAAAAGCAATTTCCAGAAACATCAATTTATATTGGACTGGTATTGGGGTAAAGAATTTTGCCAACATGTTCTGCCTCTCCCTTCTGCACCTCTCTCTCTCTCTCTCTCTCTCTCTCTCTCTCTCTCTCTCTCACACACACACACACACACACACACAATCCTTGTTTCTACAGGAAAGCAAGAAGGGAATACTGCAAGGGAGGTGATTTCATGTTTAATTCAGAATGGCTTGACTATTTCATTTGTGCAACTGAAAAGTTTTAGTTTTATTGTGAATGTTACATGGACTATAGTGGCATTGACTAGAATAAACTTATGCTAAAAATAAAAAGATTCATGGTTTCTCTGAAATTCAAGTTTCACTGGGCATCCTGCCTGTGGAGGTAGGTCCTAGGAGTGGAGCTGGGGGAGGAGGGATGGGGTCTAGCAATAATAGGATGGGCAGGGGTGAGTACATGACACATAGATGTCTTGTACTCATCCCAGAGGTCCTGAGGCCATTGGTTTGCGGCAAGAGTAGGCCATGGGATTTCAAAAAGCCCAGACAACTCAAATGTGCACCTGTCCTCGAAATCCACTAATCTGGACTTCAGTTCTCTGGCCATGGGGTGTGTGTGTGTGACATGCACCTGCGTGTCCCTCCTGTTTCCACTGGACAAATTCCCAAGTTCACCACGCTGAGGTTCTCCCCTCCTAGGCCCCTGTCCACAAAGTTCCCCAGGGCCTGACTTTGACGAGCTGCCCTGCTCTGATTTCCCGCCCACAGTAGCGTCGTCCTTGGCCTTGGTCCCTGCTGACTATCTTTTCTTTTTTCTGTCTATGTCAGCTTAACAATAAGCGGCAGCGTCCAGCTGACAAGTGCAAACATTTCCAGAAGGTCTTGTAGTTAACTAGCAATGTCCTCCTCAGTTAAATTATTCTGCCCCCAAATCCTGGGGCAGCCAGAGGGACCTGTGCTAGCAGGACGTCTAGCAGGATGTCTAGTAGGACGTCTAGCAGGAGGTCTAGCAGGACGTCTAGCAGGACGTCTAGCTGGCCTGATTCCTCCACCAGTTTCTTCTGTTCCCCTTACTTCTGGGACCCCGTCTTGTCTTGCCCCATCAAAACATAAACAATGACAGAAACAAATGAAGCTCTTCTGCAAACCCTCTTCCTTTCTGAGTTAGCATATAGCTATTGGCCAGACTCCAACATGCTACTTCTTTCTGAATCTTAACAACTGGGTACTGAGTCCCTGCATTTCTCAGTGGCATGTGCTGTGCCTCGAAATAGTGGCTTTGCACTGTACACCAAGAACTCCATCGGGACCAATGTGTTAAAATGAGTGTTTGCCCTGCCTGCCTCCTACCTGTGCAGATCCTGAGGGATATTGGAGTGCTAACATCAGAGCTTGGGCTAACTTCTGTATAAGCATCCAGGCTAGAGAACTCAGGTCTGTGGAGGAAGTCATGGGTTGGAGGTGCAGCTGGCGAATCAGCATGTTCCTGAAGACTTGAGTTCAGGAGGAAGGAAGAGAAGAAGATACAAAGGAGATGGAAGACTAAATCTCTACAGCCCCTAAAGATAGTCTGTGGTCCCAGAGAAAGGACACAGCAGAACAGGAGGAAGATGTGTCTGTGGTCTGTGAGCGTTAAGATGGGGAAAGTGGGGCCTGGGATGGTCCGCCCTCCCCCAACTCCCAGAATCTTTAGAGAGGCCCAGCCAGCCTTGGTGTACGGAATGGAACTTTTCAGCCAAGCTGCTTGGGAAGCCAGATTCTGAACATCAGCTACATTTTCCTTTTTCACTAGTTGACCCACAGCCCTTGCCTGCCTCTAGGGTTCTACAGGGTGTCATCCAGGCAGTGACACATGACTGCCCAATTCTCTCCAAGCCAGCTGCTTCCTTCCTTCCCTTCCTCCATTTTTTCTTCTTCCAAATCAGACACTTTGCTATAAAAGTTCAACATGGAACTCAGTTTGTCCACTAGAGTTGAATACTAAATGCCAAATGTTGGCCAGAGTGGGAGGGGGAGAAGAAGCCCAGTACTCTGCAAGGATATCAGGCAGGGTCTGCCACTCCAGACAGAGCTCACTAATACACAGGATGTTCTAAGCGGAGATGAACAGTCCATCCTGCAGGGAAACTAGTTAAGCTCAGGAAGAAACCGACTCCAGAGCTTCAGGAAGTCCCTGAAACTGACCAGATTGGCTAGGCCCCTTCCTCCTCCAAGCTCTTATAGGACCTAATGATTGCCTATCAAAATGCCTTGGGGCTTTTGGCAGAATATGAGAAGGCGATCCTAAAATTTACATGGGAATTAAAAGACCTCAATCAGTGAAACAACCTTGGATGCCTTCTTCCTGATTTTAAAAATTTATGTCAGTTAAGACAGTGTGAGGGTCGGGAGGATAAACAGACAGCCCAGTGGGCAGTCCTAAAACTCCAGAAACAAATCTTTACATTCCCAGCCCACTAGCATTTGGCAAGGCTGCTAAGACAATTAAATACATAGAATCATCTCGTCAGCAAATGACGCTAGGACAGCTGCAAAAGATTGGAACTGGAGGGGCTGGAGAGATGGCTCTGAGGTTAAGAGTACCAACTGCTCTTGCAGAGGACCCAGGTTCGAGTACCAGCACCCACATGGCCACTAAGAACCATCTTAGGCCAGGCGTGGTGGCTCACACCTTTAATCCTAGCACTTGGGAGGCAGAGACAGGTGGATCTCTGTGAGTTAAAGGCCAGCCTGGTCTACAGAGTGGGTTCCAGGCCAGCTGGGGCTACAGGGAGACCCTGTCTCAAAAAAAAAAAAAAAAAAATGGAACTGGATCCCTATCTCACACTGAATATAAGGACTAATTCAAAATGAGCAAAGCTCTAAATGAAAGCGTTAATTTCTTTCATAGACTACAAAGGTATACATCCATGTTTATGACTCTGGATTAGGCTACAGCTAACTACGATGAGCTACCAAGAGAACAAGCAATAGAATAAAGAACAGGTAACAGGACATCTTTAACAAGCAAGCAAGCAAACAAACAAACAAAAACCCAAACTTTTGCTTATCAAAGAACAAAACCAAGAAAGCCAAAAGCCAATCCAAAGTAGTCTGTCATGATCATTCATGCCCACTTGAGAGATGGAGGCAGGAGAACCAGGGGTTTAGGGGCAGTCTCGGCTATAGTGAATTCAAGGCCAGTCTAGGCTACACACAACAACAACAGCAACAAAAATACATTAAGAAAATACCAAGAGAAGGAGAAAAGTTTTGCATATTGTGTATCTTATGAGACTGTAGGGTAGCAACCTCTGATTTCATTGCCCCAGGCTGTCTCAACTGAGTCACAAATCCTGATGGAACTGGACCAGAATCTTGAAATAGCATACTGTTGAGTCTCCCAATCAATGATGGAAAAACTTTCATTCTTCTTCTCTCAGCAGACTGTTAAAAAAAAATAGTCAAGAGTTACAAAATCATAGGAAAATAGCCTGTCCTGGGAGTGTCTCCTGATTCTTCCCTTTTGATGAGCCATGTGCACAGACCCCTTGAGCATCTCTTCCAGCTCAGGCCCAACACCACCTGCTCAGGGGAAACAGGTCCCTGGGGAATGAGTAAATGGGTCCCAATTCTGGAGCAAAGCTACCAAGAAATTTCCACTGCATGATGGGAGGAAAACTTCTAGGTGGGGCTCTGTAATGAAAGGCAAAAACAATTTGGAAAAACCAAGATCTGGCAAAGGAGTGCAAGTTATTTTTACTGAGTATGCCAGCCATTTACTAAAATGCTGCCATGCCTGAAGTTTGTCCTGTCTCTTGGGAAACTTGACAGACACTTAAGTGATGAGTTGCTCCTTTGATAGTCGAGATGGCTTACTGGGAATGTCTCATGTTCGTTCAGTGCAAGACTTGTAGGCCTGGGAGTCCCTGTCAATGGAGTTGGTCTCCTATAAGGTCTGAAGTTTGTTTCTACAACAAGGTTTCTACTTCCTGGCATTGTATCACTTCTAAATTCGGTTCTTACCTGAGTTTCCACCCACACACCCACACCCAAGACTGCAGGGAACATTACATTCTGGATCCCCATGTCATTGAGCTGTGTGGAGATACCCAGACCTGAGGGCAAGTCTCTGCTGAGGTCCCATGTCCCATGCACACATCCATCCAAACTGGACAGAAAATATTCTCTGGTGGCTGAGTGAAACCCTGCATTCCCAAACCTACCCTGATCACAAGCATCTAGAGAAGTGGTGTCAGATTTATTTTGGAGAGGAAAAAGGAAGGTGTTTAAAATTAAGAAATAAGAACCAGAGCCAGACCTGCAGCAGGCAGAGAATACTTATCAAAATAAGTATACAGGGGACGTAGGACAGATAGATGCTCCATTACACCTCTCGTGTGGAGCGTCTGCCACCTAATGAATAGAAGTGGAGGATTTTATTCCCTGAACCCAGCTGGAATACATCTCATGCCAAGGCCTGGTGTCCTTGGATAAGTTGAAAGCCTTCTTTTGATTCCTCAGGCTGAACAGGGCAGTATCTCAAGGCCGTAAGACAGGTGGCTCCATAAACAGACTGCCTCAGTCCTGGGAGTGACCAGTTGATAAGGCTTTAGCAAGGCCAGACTGCCAATTAGATCCAGTTAGCCATTTCAAGGGATTTATGACCCTATGAGCCTCTTGATGAAGCTTATGTCTCTTCTGCAAGTGGCAGACAGCGTTTCCTTTGAATCGTCATTGTCTAAAAAAATATTTGAGCCAGGTGTATAGTGCACACCGGTAATTCCAGGATTTGGGAGGCAGAGGCTGGAAGCCTATACATTCTATACCAACCTGGGCACAGCTGAGAACCGACCTCAAAACAAACAACAGACAACAAATAAGGAAAAACAAAATGCCTCCCTCTAAGCAAAATAAATCCCAAACAATGATAATACATCCGAAGCATTTTATTTTGTGAGAACGCCCCAAAGTCTTGATTCCCCACGTATGGCTACTTGGGTGTGTGAGCTATTATATACTGAGGACAAATTAAGGGCTTAGCGGATTCCATCAGCTGAGGACTTCAGGATCAATGAGCTTTTCAGCTTTGCAGGCATATTCATTCCCTGTGCAATCTTCACCAAGAGGTTGGCATCGGAATCCAGCCACGTCTCCTTCTGCCTAATTCATCACTTGAGCCACCTCTCCCTCTCAAACACTATTATTATAAAGTTTAAATGCTGCTTTTGAATTTTCCAAACACTCAGGAGCCTTTAGCCTGGGTTTAATAAATACCAGATGCAAAAGCTGAGCCATCTATTTTGCTTTTGCTTCTCTGTACCACCAGGTGGCGACGTTGACCCCCAGACCCTGCACAGCCCAGAGCACACTAAGGCTCTTGCTGTTATGCGCATAAGGCTCTTGCTGTTCTGCGCATAACCCCACAGTTGAGCTCTAAGGTTGGCTCCTTTGATTCATGTTCGGCTGTTATTTCTCCAGACAAGGACTAGGCAGCTTTCAGCCCCTGCTCTGACTCCAGGACCACTCCAGCAGCTTAGAAGTTAAACGTGGAGCCTTCACATTTTGGCTTCTGTTGGGCTTGGCATGTGTTACAGACTGAATGTTTGTGTTTCCTCCAAATTCATGTTTTGAAGCCCTTAGCCCCAGTGTGGCTGTATGTGGAAATGGAGCTTTTAAGGAAAGAATTTGGGTAAAGGAGGCCGGAGGGTAGGGCTTTGACCTAGAGGATTCGTAGTCCTCGTAGGAAGACACCCATTGTCCTCATGTGTAGATACCCCAAGGTGGCTGGTTGCCAGCCAGGAAGGCTCTCTTGCCCCAGAATCTGACCACGTGGTGCCCTGAACCTGAACTTCTCTCCGTTTCCATGTGTCTTACACTTGACTTCCTGTGGCTGTGGTAAAATAAAATACCCTGTCGAGAGAAAGGACTTATTTTGGTTCACAGTTCCAGAGGGGACAGTCTACCATGCTGGGAGGACATGACAGCAGACAGGGAAGGGCTGGTGTCAAGGCAGGAGGCTGGCTGGTCACACTGCATCCACACTCAGGAAGCATAGTGAACAGGAATGTGGCCAGGCTGTAAAGGCTCACAGCCTGTACCCAGTCACCCACTTCTAATAAATAAGGCTTGACGACGTCCTCCCCCAAACAGCGTCACCAGCTGGGGACAAAGTGTGCAAACACCTGAGCCTCGGGGGGACATTTTACATTCAAACCACAGCATCAAGGCACTGTGAACAAATGAAATAACCTGCTTTGTTTAAGCCACCCCGCCTACAGCCCTGAGATGGTAGCCAGAACCGTTTCTCCATGGAGCTGTGTCTGCTCTGCCCCCACCTACCTTGATCAGGACCACCATATGCGTGAGCAGGGACTGGAGCTCTTCAGTGCATTTGGGGGCAGGATACGGAAACAGCGCTGTCCTCGCATGGTTTCCTCTCAGTCACACCAACTAGTGACATCAGGCCTGTCTCATAGAACAGTGTATGAGAGGCAAGCTGGGCGGGGCGCTGCCTTTGGGGCCCTGCTGCCTTCCTTAGCCAGCCCGGCGGCCCTTCCTGTCTTGTGGGGGGCAGCACCCGTGCCCCAGCTGCTCCACGTCCACCCACACTCCAGCTCCAGTCTGGAACAGGCTGCTCTGAGCAATCATTCCATCTTTATCTTCGCCCCAAGGTGTCAGAGAAACGACTGTGCAGGGGTTTTATCAACCTGACACAAATCAGAGCCACCTGAGAAGGAGCCTCACCTGAGGACTGCCCTGCAGCCGTGTCTGGGAAGCATTTTCTTAATCGTTGATGTGGGAGGGCCCAGTCCACTGTGGGCGGTGTCATTCCCATATAGCCTGGGCTATGTAAGAAATATGGCTGAGGGAGCCAGGGGGAGAAGCCGCTAAGCTGCTTTCCTCCATGGTTTCTGCTTGAGTTCCTGCTCCGACTTCCCCCGGTGATGGACTGTGATTAGGATATGTAAGCAAGGAGAGGAGAGCTGGGCTCTGTGGGCAGCCAGTCGATCCCACTGGGCAGTTTCAGGCCAACAAGAGATAGTGTCTCAGTAAACAAGGTGGATGGTGGCTGAGGAACGACACCTGAAGGTGACCTCTGGCTTCCACGTGAGCATTTGCATACATGTAGACTCACATGAACATGCGCATGGATGCACACCTAAGAGTTTGGGCCATACATTCCAATCCACAAAGCCGCCACGGGGTGTGCAGCTTGGTCAGATATCAGCTTAGACAAATGTAGAATTTTTAGGGCACATGCAGCCTTATGCTAAAAATACACAGCAACTAGCCAGAGTTAGAGATTCTTACAGATACTTTGTAAATGTTACAAAACTTACTTGGCACTTCATTGTCAGGAGATTTGAGCCATTATAAACAGTGGCTCCTTGGTTCTCCCTCCCCATCCTAGGGGGCAGAGACCATTTTAACCCACACTAAGTGAGCACACAGGGATGGAAGGCTGACGTCACTAACTCCAGAACACAATGTTGGTCGGGAGCAGCCAGGATGGTGAACCAAGCAGGCTGGTTATAAGGCCCATACAAATGCACTATGCTTCTAGAAGTTCAGAAGCCTCAGTGTACCTGTCTACCCATGTGCCCATTCATTAATGTATGGTGGGCATGATCACGATGAACAGGCAACAGGGAACAGCCAGCTGGTGTCTGGGGCCTAAGGGCCCATGCCATGGTCTTCACATGGCAAAGAGCAGAGCATGCCAGTCAGCACTGCCTCTGAAAAGAAGCGGCCTGGGCATCCTGCCGGCTGGAGCAGTGGCTCCATCAGTGTGGTTTTGAGGGTAAAGTAAATGAGGGTGTGAGATGTACATGGTGTGCTCGGTACTGACACATGTTCAATCCATTTCTTTAGAAGAAGTCCCCACTCAGACTCTTATTTCTACAATAAAACATCCAAGTAGGGGCTGGAGAGATGGCTCAGTGGTTAAAATCACTGGCTGCTCTTGCAGAGGACCTGGGTTCTGTTCCCAGCACCAAGATGGTGGCTAACAATTTCCCATTAACTCCAGTTCCAGAGGATCAAACATCCTCTTCTGACCTTCACAGGCACCAGGCATGCATGTGGTGCACATACATACATGACGGCAAACACTCATACACATAAAATAAAAATGAAGCAAAGAACAACCCAGTAAGAACAACGAATATACTTTTTGGCTGGCCCTGTGTCCAGGGGTCCTTCATCTGGAGTCAACCAACTGTAGGTAGAAAAGGGGAATAAGGGCTGGAGAGATGGCTCAGCGGTTAAGAGTGCCGACTGCTCTTCAGAGGACCCGGGTTCGAGTCCCAGCACCCACATGGCGGCTAAGAACTGTCTTTAACTCCAGTTCCAGGGGAATCCGATGCCCTCTTCTGACCTCTGCGGCATTGCACGACACGGGTGCATCAACCTACATGTAGACAGTACACTCATACACATAAAAAATAAATAAATAAATAAATAAATAAAAATTTAAAAAAAAGAAAAGGGGAATAAACAGACTTTTCCTTATCATATACAGGCTTTTCCCTTGTGTTCCCTGGTCACCGTGCCCTAAAATCTAGTTTAACAACTATTCACATAGCAGTTGCCTTCCACTTCTTACCACAAGTCATCTAGATAGGATAAGAAATCAGATGTGCGCAGGTTCTACACAAACACTGCACCATTTTACAGAGGACAAGTTTCTGTGGGTTGGAATTCGTGGGGAGTCCTTGCACCTGTGATGCGGAGGGACCATTCTGGCTGGTTCCAGGCAGGGGAGTGACTCTCCAGCAGGTGGCAGGAATTAAAAGCTGAGGGGCTGATGTCAGCTGCTCTCGAAAGGGAGTCTCTTCTTTGGGAAGCCCTTCACACTGGGTGCCCAGGGGTCACGGCATCAACATTGTGCAGGGGTCGTGGCTCCCTTGGAGAAGTCGGGTGAGCTGGAAGAGTTGGAGCCTTGGGGTGGGGCGATGGCCCCTAGGGTAGCTTGTGACGCCTCTGGCTTCTGTACCACACAGGGCTCTGCTGGGCCAAAGGTCTTTTGTGGCCACCGTCCTTGGATTCTTGTTATTTCCTTCAAACCAAGCTGCCATACTCTAACTGACTTGGGGGTGGTCATGCTTCCAGGGCCACGAGGGAGCAGGTGACTGAGACCACCTGGGGCCTTTTTATGGCCACTGGTGTCATGCTGGGCACTGGGCCTGGGTGACTACTCCACAAAGACACCTTTCAGGTCACTGACTGGAAAGCTGGGGACAGAGTACATGATGGAGAGTGAGGTGGGACCGGGGTCTGGCTCAGCTGTGTGAAATCCACAGCCCATTACAGGAACAGCCAGCCTATCTCCCTGTGGCCCAGCCTGTGGGGACGCAGAAGTGTCTCCTGTCCTCCACTCCACAAGCAGGTAGTGACTCATTCCAGTTGTTCCCTGCTTTGTAGGGAGCTAAGATTCTGAGCTCCAATCTGAGGTCAAAGGTTATGTTTTGCGGGGCTGGAGATGGACTAGCAGTTAAAAGCACCGGCCACTCTTACAGAGGACCAGGGTTTGATCCCCAGCACCCACATGGCGGCTGAGAACTGTCTGTAATTCCAATTCCAGAAGAACTCCAGTTCCAGGGGAATCCGAGACCCTCTTCTGACCTCCGCGGCATTGCACGACACGGGTGCACAAACCTGCATGCAGACAGTACATTCATACACATACAGAAATAAATAAAATTTTAAAATGTTTTTTAAAAAAAGTTATGTTTGTTTATTTTGCTTCCCTTAGTAAAATTAACACCAACACCTTCTGCTTCAAGCGTCTCTATAATCCTCAGATACCCCCATTTTATAGAGGGGACTAAAGTTCCAGGACAACCAGTGACTACAGCTGGAAATCAAAGTTGGGACACGCTATGCCCTCCACAGCTGTGAGGGCACGAAGGCTCTGAAGCTGTCTCTAGGGAGTTTTCCCCAGGTAAACTGCAGGCGTTTCCCACCTGCCCTACAGGGAAAGCCATGCCAGCTGCTTCTGGTAATGCCATGAGGTATGCAGCTGGCAGCTGGCAGCATAAAGATGGAGCCCGGCTTGGTGACACGTGACCCTGAGCTGCCACTCAACTGACATGGCCTCTACTTCCACTTAAACCTGTTCTATCCTGTCCTACCCCACTCCATCCCACCTAGCCTAGCCCACCCTGCTCTTGTGTCCCCTAAGCTAACCCTTGTCTGTTCTGTGAGCCCGGCCACAAAGAAAGAACCAAGCCTTAAAGTACATGGAATGAAAAAGGTGTGGGGGCTGAGAGGGCGGACTGTCCCTCACAGCTGTGGCCGTCGCTTCTCACAAGTGGATGGGTCACAGGTCCACTGTCAGTGCCCTACTGGTTACAAGGCCGGTGGTTTCCACTCACAGGCCTGGCGCCATCGGCCAGGCCTTTCTCTGACACACCTTGAGTGGTTTGCGTGAGCCTAGAGCTGGCTCTGCGCTGTCAGGGAAGGCCCTGACACCCTGTCGCCTCTGCTATGTAGAAGACACAGCACAGATGAGGTCTGCTCCACCACCCACCCTGGAGAGACTCATCTCGTGCTTTGCCTCCACAGTCCTGGCCGTGCAGCCCACTGCGGCCCCTGCATAGCGTGGCCGCACCCTGAGCTGGGCCACAGGCCTCCCTCGACCTCCATATTCCTGCCTCTCTTCTGCCCCAGTAGGAAGCAGCTTTGTACTGCATCTCACTCCATGGCAAGTTCCAAGACCAGGGCGTGAGGGAAGCAGACAGCGCTGGCTTCTTGAAGTGGGCTGAGGTTGAAGGCCGTGCTGTCCCTGACCTGGCCTGGGCAAACAGCACCGTGTGTGGTCCAGCCCGTCTCCCTGGGGCTGTCAGGTTTGGGGGTCAACAGTGCGTGACGGATAAAGGACCACTTTACTAGTGTCTACTGTGCACACAGACCTGTGGGGAGGCAGGGGCTGAGCTAAGGCCAAAGGGAAGTGGTTCTGGGTCTCCAGGTCAAAGGACCCATTTTACAACAAACCACAGCGTGTTCCTAGCATTCGCTTTAAGGAGGAGGACTGGGATAACAGGGCACAGTGCTCCTTTCATGGGGCTCGTGTCCAGCAGTGCGCCCCGTGTTCTTACTGCCCATCCCACGTGTTTATGAGAGGTTTGTGCCTAGAATGGAAAGCAGTAAAAATCCTCACTTATTAATAACTCATGGAAAATACACTAGGCTTCTGTTAGCCTCGCATCACATAAACAGCTGCATGGACAGTCACCAAGTTTGTAGGGCAAGTTTGCAATGGTCTAGGCTGCTGTGTGGGGAATAAGCCCTGGGCTGGTGCTCCCAGAAATGTCACCAGCCTCCTCAGAGCCATGAAAAGTGGATGGGGTGGGGTGGGGGCTGTAGGACCGTGTGGACAAAGGCGAAACCCAACAGGCCGCCTGTTCCTGGCGTGGGGCATGTTCTTGCTCTACTGTACCACACTGTCTGGGAGGTGACCCTGCTGAGACCACCTGTGCTATGTGCCAGGGACTGTCACCTGCATAACTCTTGGCTTTAGCTCTCATCTCTCACCGTCATTGCCCCTCAGCCAGCCCTGGCTGAGGAACTTCATTTCATACTACGTGACCTTAGAGATCCGACCAAAGGCTTTCACAGAGGCTTAATCTGTTCTGAGATGTACACCATTAGGTGATTTTGCTGTTGCATCAACATCGTGGAATTTTACAGCTGTGTACTGCACAACCATATTTTGGTCAATGACAGTGATCATAAGATCACACTGTCTAGTCTGCGGTAGCTGTCTTAGTTTGTGTGAGAACACTGAAGTGGCCAAACTGACTCCATTTTATTCTAGCTGACTTTTACTCACCCTGTGTTTCTGCCCAGCTGACCCTGCCCCTGCCCCCACCCCCCAACTGCAGCCAGCCAGGCAGAACCAGTCGCTCAGAGGCTGCACCTGCACTTCAGGGGTACATTGTTTCTACAACACTGGGGAACCTGTAGCTATCCAAGCAGGATGTCCTCTCATCCGGCTACACCTGCAGGTCCAGAAGTCCGCTGTTTCTGCTATTCTGAGAAACTCGTTTTTCCTAACCAAAACCTAGAAACTTGTTAACTGAAAACCTTTGTGCCTCACATTCAGTGTTCCCAACACTATGTTCACACAGAAAATCAGAAAACACATTTCTCCAAGTGCATCCCAACTGTACTATACGCCTGGGCTAGAGTGTGTGTGTGCATGCTTGTGTCAATGGCATAGCCGTTTACTCTTAGAGCCTTGATGAACCAAACAGATTAAATCAAGCACAAAAAAAAATGGTGTGCTAGGAAACAGAGGGGCAGGCTTGGTGGTAGGAGGTCCACTGAGATCTGAATGAAACCTGCTGCCAGAGAGCCTTCCCTAGGGCTGACTTGTAGGGGACAGGTCATTTGGGGGAGGGAGTGTATGGCACAGGTATGAACTGGAGCCCTGCAAATGAATTTAAAGGGTCACAGCCCTCCAGGCCCAGGGCCACGGGACCTGACCTTCCTGCCAGCCTTGGCTACTTCCACTCTTTTTTTAAAATTTTTAAAATTTTTATTTATTCTTGTATGTGTATGAATGTACTGTCTGCAAGTAGGTTTGTGCACCCATGTCGTGCAATGCTGCGGAGGTCAGAAGAGGGCGTCAGATTCCCCTGGAACTGGAATTAGAGACGGTTCTCAGCCGCCATGTGGGTGCTGGGGATCAAACCCGGGTCCTCAAACCCAGGTCTTCTGCAAGAGCAGTCAGCGCTCTTAACCAGGCCATCTCTCCAGCCCCTACTTCCACTCTCTTAATAAACTACTTCTGCTTCTACCACTGTCTACATGTCCTTGTCCAATTTCTTGTTCTGGGACCAAAGGATCTGGTAATCCCAGAGGGTGCCTGCCAGACTCCAATATTCACCTTTAACCAAGTGGCCATCAGAGGACAACAATGTTCATCCAACATAACAATAAAAACATACTAAACACATAAGCCAATAACACTCTCATTGTAAGCGTATCATGGACACACTGCATGTGAACTTTCATGGCTGGGTCACAGCCATGCATGTCTACCAGCATCCCTGCATTGCAGACCACTGGGTTTCTCTACTATTGCCTTACAGGCCATTGCATACCCATCCTGTAACCAGAAACAGAACCTTGGAAGGCAAGGGTCCACAGAGACATGGCTGTACGGAGCCACCTGCGGGTCTGCGTAGGCATTGAGCCAGTGGAATGGTGGATACAGAGTTCCACAGTGAGGCTCAAGATGGCCCTGGGCACTAGGGCACTTAGCACCCCAGAGTGATTTTTAAATGTTGGCAGGAACCAGGGCTCCTGGGATAATTCGTGGATTCCAGACCTGGAGTAGAAAAAGCACCTTTTTGTACCCTAAAGTCAGCATGGACTAGACATGAGGAAACTTAAAAGGGTATGGGGCTGGATAGACGGGCTGCTCACTGCCAAAAAAAAATTTCCTGGCTGGTAATTCTTATGGCAATCAAGAAACACTTTATAATAAATATGGCTAATACAGTATTTTGCTTTTTGAGACAGAGTTTCATGTAGCTAAGGCTGGCCTTGAACTCTCGAGTGCTGAGATTATAGGCATGGAAAGGTTATTTTATTAATTTGACATTTCTGTTAAGCCTGAAACAATTTTTTTAAACATTTTATTTATTTATTATTTATTTTTAAGGGATTCTACAATAACCCAGTTGTTTTCAGATAACACTGATGTTACTCAGTTTGCCATACAATTAGGTAATTGGTGCATTTTGCAAGTATCTATGTCCAAATTTTGAACAACCCAAGGTGCCCATAGTCCAGTTGGAGATGCTTGTATGCACAGGCATGTTGATCAATTAGGAGTCCAGTCTATATTGCTGTAGTCTCATGATTCACCCCTATCTCTCCGCAGCCCTTACATTCTACCATGCCTCCTCTTCCGCAATTTGTTCCCTAGGCTTTGGGAAAGGGGCACAAGTGGGTGAGAAGAAAACAGTCTACTTTCTTTGGAGTTGTCATTTTGGACTCTATAGTCTGTTCAGGTTGTTTCCCTTCATGGGTTGACAGCTTATCCAGTGATACCTTTTTAGTCATACTACCTAAAGCAATACAGCAAAATATTGGTCTCCCTGAGACAAGCAAGACTCCTCCGTCATTATCAGCTACACCTCAACTGCCTGGAGATACTGTGCAACAGTGGCAGCCATGTGTCTATACATATCCCAAATCTAATTGGCTATTAGCTCTCTCCTTGGAGGAATAACTCACAGCGGATGCCACAAGCTTATGTCCTCTAGTGGTTAGGAGATGTTATAAGCCACAATAAGAACTTGTCACCCTTTATAGAGAAACCACAGTTTGTGGATTAGCATACCATCCAAGCATCTGTATCTATGCTCACAGCTTAGCTTGCCATAATAATTAGTACTGCTTAAATGCCTTAAAAGTACATCCAATTGCTTGTGCTTTGTTAGTAAGCCTGAAACAATTTCAAAAGAGAAAAAAAGTTCTTAAGATATTATTTAAAAATCTACTAAGAGTTGAGCCTCTTAGTCCAGGTAACAAAAATCCAGACTTTGCAAATGTAGTGTACATACACAATGAATACTACGTAGCTTTGAAAAGGAAGGGAATTCTGGCAGAAGAGAAAGCCAACTTCCAGCATGCATCAGTGTCTCTCTCCTCTCAGGCACATGGAGACCTTCCATTTCTGTTCTCTTTCAGCTAGATGAGGTCACAGGCTTTTTGCTGGCCAACAGCTGTGACTGAAAGCGCCCCGCCATCATTCACAAGCCGATGGGCTGAGACTACACTTTGAACAGTGGTCCAGGTCAACTGCTGCCCCCACACAGGCATTTTGCAACAAGTGAGAACCAGTGTTAGGCCGCCAAACCAGTTTTTCTCTGAATGGTTTACTACAGAATGAACGTGACTAATGCAGCCCTGGGCACAGGTAATCAACTCAAATCTGGATTTGATGGGCTCCAGGTTTGGAATGACAATTAAGCCAGAGAGCTGACAAGGCTGGCTAAATCTGTTCAGTAACAGGAAGGTAGGGTAATGAAGGGTGTGGGTGTTGAAGGCAGGCCTCGCTTCACACCCTTGCTCCTGACCAGCTGTGAGTAATCCTCCACCCTGTGAGTCTCGATTTCTTCAAAAGATGAAGACTATCCTATTCGGATTATGAAGTCCAGTGAAATTATGCTCAAGAAAATGTCTGCTGCTTGTGTCTATTACTTCTTCCCCACAAACACTGGAGAAAGCAGTGGCCAATCGGCACTGTGGCACCGGGTGGCAGCAGACTGGGGGGGTGGGGTGCCAGGTGTTGTTACTAGTGTGACAGGAGCTGTGATTACCATGTGGCTGAACCCATTCCTGAAGACATGCCTATGGATAAACTGCTATGCCAACTCTCCACAGGGCAGGGCAAGATCCTTCCAGTTCACATTCTCATCTCCTCAGACTTCAAACCCAAGTCTCAGTGCCGTTCTCAGACACGCAAAGGCAGGGCCTCTGCTGGGTCCCCAGGGCATCTGTCCTCGTCTTCCCAGTCCATGAGGGCCTCTGGCAGTTTCAGGCAATGCTCTGAGCTGTTTAAGCAAACTCAATGCCAGAACTACTTAGGGAGAATTTAAAGAGACAGGTATCCCCAGCTTCCAGGAGCTATTGGAAGGGACATATGAATCTACGACTAAGCCATCATCACAAGTTAGGACTACCAACTCCCAAAGTTTCCTGAGATGGCCATGGCTTTGGTGTGCACAAGAACCGCCGGAGGCTCTGACATCGGTAGGTTTGGGAAACATCTTCACAAAGGTCCAGGCGATGCTGACGCCACCTTTGGAGTCGATGTTCAGAAGTGCCACTGGGTGCATTTGCCTGGACTTTTTTCAGTTTACAGTGCTTGTGGGGACACAGAGCATGTGAGAACCGCTGCTGATTTTTGAGTCAGTGCAGGACAAGGTAAAGTGACAAAACCCAGGCTAATCCCCCTGCAGGAGACCTTACTGAATGTGCAGAGTTCAAGCAATTGGCTCTCAGTGGAGATGTGGGCTGGCAAGGGCAGTCAAGTGCTAAGCTGATCACTAGAACCCAACAGCGATGGCGGGTGCTGGTCTAGGGAAGAGCACTGCACTTCAGAGCAGGACAGCATGCTCCTGTCCCTGACCAGGTATATATATCAGTGCTCACGGATATACCCAGGGCCCAATGCAACAGAAGAAACTCCTCAATTGAGGTTCCTTCTTCCCAGTGTGTCAAGTTGACAACTGAAGCCAAGTATGATGCAGGGCTAGTCTTCTTCAGGGAAAAGTTTTCTTACTCCATCTTGGAATATGTGCTTTTTTTCCTAAGCCCTATGTACACCTTCCCAGCTTGCAGGAAGTCTAGACAGCTTCTCAGTGCTGCTTCCTGTCTCAGAGGCCAGCACCGTGCTCCACGCAGCTTTTGTGGATGGCGATGGGTTTTCCGGACATAAGGAGTAAAGCTTAACCAGCTTGAGGTCACAGAGGAGGCCATCAACAAAGCAAGGCTGTCTGTCACAGTCAGCCTGCTGTTGCTGGATAAACACTGACCAAAACCAACAAGGAGAGGAAAGGGTTTATTTCATCTCACACTTTACAGCCCATCGTCCAGGAAGGCCAGGGCAGGAACTTGATACAGGAAACCAGAGGCGCAGACCCCGGAGAAATGCTTACTGGTCTGCTCACTTGCTTTTGTATAGACCTTGGACCACCTGTCTAGGAGTTGGACTAGGAACTCCTTATAGTTCTTACGATACTTACAGTGATCAACAAAATGCCCTGACATACCCACTGGGCAAGCTAATGGAGGAAATTCCTCACATGAGGCTCCCTCTTCCCAGATATGTCTCATTGACAACCAAGACGAGTCATCTCAAGTCCCCCTCTTATTAACTTGTCACACAGCATATCACTGGGAAGCCATAACCTTTCCTTGTCACTAAGACCTCAGGTTAATACCACAATATAAAGCGCAACAAAGTCCAACTTTAAAAAGTCCTGCACTCTTAAAAAAAAAAATCCAGGGGTTTCTTAACTGTGAACTCCCATAAAATGCAAAATAAGTTATACATTTCCTTATTTCAAGAAGAACCAAATTCAAGCAAAACCTAAGACCCACCAATGTCGATAGCTGGTGCCCAGCATCTGGTACCTGCTCGCCATCTTTTCTGGCTCTGCCATCGGCAACACAGTCTTTCTTGTAGGCCTAGGCAGCTCCATCCCACACCTGCTGTTGTCCTTAGTAGTCATCCCAGGGGCCTGGCATCTCCAATACGCTGAGGTCTCCTCTTTGCAACTGAGGCTACACCTTTACCAATGGGCTTTCTTCTTCATAGCTCCAACCCTGTCACACAGGACCAAGCCTCACCTGCTCTCCATTACCTCTTCATACCTTCAAAACCAGCACCATGTAGGAGACTCTTACACACAGCCATGGTCAGCTCCTAGTTTGAAATGCAGCCTTGCCCTGCCCAACCCCAGCTGTGTACTAACGCTGAGGAAATTCTCAGATTTCACCTCAGTGAAATAAGCTGCTCTCAATAACAGCTGATTCTGCAGCCCCCCCCCCCCCAAAGGGCCCAACAGTCTTTGAAGGACTCTCGGACTTCCTTCTGAAGCCTTCCAGTCCAGGCCTCCATCATCTGCGTTTCTCTCAGCATCTTATCTTCCAAGCTCCCACAGAAGGAATCTGGAGGCAGGAGCTGAAGCTGAGAACATGGAGGAACGCTGCTTACTGGCCGGCTTCCTGACTCATGTTCAGCTTATACAGCCCAGACCCACCTGTCTAGGGATGGTACTGCCCACTATGAAGCGGTTCTTCCCACATCAATTAATAAGAATACGCCTCACGGATATACCGTCAGATATACTGACGGGTATACCCACGGATAGACCCACGGATAGACCCACAGGTATACCCACAGGTCAATGCCATGGAGGAAACTCCTCAGTTGAATTTCCTTCTTCCCAGTATGTCAAGTTGACAACTGAAGCCAAGTATGATTGGGGGGGGGGTGGCGAGTCTTCAGGGAAGTTTTCTTACTCCATCTAAGGCCCTATGTGACTAGCTTAAAGCTTATACCCAAAGCTTATGGATTCATGGGGGTCCAAAGAGATCTGGTTGACAGTAGTTTAAGTAGAACCTGGATTTCTTGTCCCAGACCCCTGCGGTGCTGTCCTGACTAGTCCTCTGGCAGTCTGAGGACAGAAGCCTGAGGAATAACAACCTTGGTTAGTCTTAGTGGGGATACTGTGATGACAAAATGATACGGAGTCAGCTATCTTGGCTTATTTCATTCTGTGAAAATAAGCGCACTTCTGGACAGCTGGTCCAGTCTTCCTTAGTAAGAGAAAAAGTAAAGTGAAAAAACACAGATAAAACCACCTGCCTGTGCTCTCATCAGCAGTGTGTACTGAAGCTAGATACAGAGAGGAGGAGCACGGCCAAGGATCACAGTGTGGGAGTGCTCCACATGGAAACAATCCACCTGCTTAAAAGCATATGAAATCCAGTCAATTGAGCATGTGTAGGCAGAAGAGAAATTTCTTCTGAGCTATCCAATTCTGCCTTCTTAGAGATCAGTGTTGAACTGAACCTTGGGAGGTAGGCCAAAGTAGCTGTATGGAGCCACACATAAGGAGGGTCCCAATAAAGGTCTGTGATCTGACAGAAAAGACAGAAAAGACACCACAGGGGGCAAGACACTTTTTTGCACACAAAGTGGCCTGCTGGCCACTGTGTCTTAAGATCTCAGCAGAGCGGAGAGGATGGGAGGACCCTCTCTGGGGGTTGAGAACTTTGGCACTGTCTTCTGACAAGGCCAGCAACCTGTTTCATGGAAATGGCACTGCACCCATGAGGTGGGAGACAGACCACACATCTGAGGTCACTTCCACCTGTGTGAGGACCTGTTCAGCAGCTGGCTTTTAACCAGAGGGGACGTGCAGCAAACATCTTGTCGAGTCCTTGGAAGCACAGTCCGAAAGTGGAACATCATTTTAATATAGAAACAACTGAACAGGAATAAGCGCTGGACGTGTAGCTCTTGTGTAGAGCATGTGTTTAACAGATGAAGGATCCTCAAATCCTCACATTCACAAATCAAGAAAAACTAGATTAACAATATCCAGTAGCATATCAACAAAGAACCAAGGATTCTAGTTGAAGCAGTCTTTGACACAAAGGTCACTACACAGCATGTGGTTAAGGCCCAGCATCACCTGGGAGCTAGTTAGAAACACACACTTTCAGGCTCAGTGGGTAAAGGCACTTAGCACCACGCTAGATGACCCATTTGATTCCCAGCACCCACATGGCAGGAGGAGAAAACTAACTCCTACAAACTTTCCTTTGACTTCTATAAACGTACTCTGGCATGTCCCACCCACCAATAAATAATGTATTTAAGGGGTTGGAGAGATAGCTTAGTGGTTAATAGCACTGACTACTCTTGTAGAGGACCTGGGTTCGATTCCCAGCACCCATATGGCAGCTAAGAACCCTCTTTAGTGCTGGGTGTGGTGGCGCACGCCTTTAATCCCAGCACCTGGGAGGCAGAGGCAGGTGGATCTCTGTGAGTTCAAGGCCACCCTAGTCTATAGAGTGAGCTCCAGGCTAGCTGGGGCTAAAGGGAGACTCTATATAAAAAATACCAAATAATAAAATATTTTAAAAAGAAGATATACAAACTCTTAGTTTCCAACCAAAACTTCTGAGTCATACTATCTCTCCAGATCCTCTGGTGGGGCTTATGCATGTCCAAGCCTGGGAAACACTTAACAACATTTCATCACGTCCCCTAACATCCACTGTCACCATTCATGAAGACACTGCTTGCCCCTGACTAGCTGCACCTTCCAGCCTCTGAGTGAGGGTGGTTTTAAGTTAGAGCCTCCAATCCTTTGTGTCCATAAATCCACGTGCTGTATACAGAAATGCTTTACAGCAGAAGACAAAGGGTTGCTGCTATAGACTGAGGTCTCAGATTCTGTTGAAGCGCCAGAGAAAGATCACCAAATGACTTCATTATAAAATGTATACTGTTTATTGATCATTTGCTTTTCTATAAAACACAGAGACCAGAACAACACATCCAGACTGACTAGCCTTGCGGATAGGAAGAGCCCTGGAGAAGGGGGCTGCTGGGCTCTCTACACCCAGTGATGGAGTGTCCTCCTTTTCCAGGGCTCTAAGTTCTGCCACCTGACAAGGTGCACTTGGTCATCTGGCCAGTCTAGCTCTGCACACTCCAGAGCACAAACACTAACATCTACATGCAGTGCCCATGTTCAAGTATAAAGGTTTGTATTGAGGACAACCCCAGGTCACTGTAGTGTTCACAGCTCTGTAGTGTCTACTGTGTGTCACACCCTTGGTACTGGGTGGCCAAATGACAACACAATGCAGGATGACAATAGGACACCTGTCCTAATGCCCAATTTGTTCTCTATTCAATATGGATACCAGCCCGCAGTCAAGGCCAAAATCTTGACACCAGCAGTGACCATGGCCAGCTAACATTGTACGCGTCTAAAATAGGGATCCATTTCTTCACTTAATGGAGCCTTCCAAAGGATTCAGGCATATTCTAAAAGGAAAAGATAATTATATCAAAATGTTACTTTTGGTAGGGGCCTTCACTGATTATACATTGCTAAAGGAATTTACTATGAAATGCTGGACTTAACATTAATGCTTTACACTCCATAAAGGTCAAGGCCCTCTTCTGGGAGGTGTACCATAGCCCTGTTTTCGATGAGTGCCCGACCAGACGGTGGTCTTGCATCATTCAGTCACTGATGTTAGGAACAGCATCTTGACAATCTCCAGACAACACTAATAGCAGAATGAGGGGCCAGGACGTCCCCAGGGGAGCCCAGCAGCAGCAAGGCAAAAGGGCAGCTACTCACGCATATCCCCTGACCTGAGTTTGTGCATCTACAGTTTCTTTTCTTTTTTTTTTTTAAGTTAAATTACATTCCATGTCTAATAAAAAGAGAAGAGAACTCCAAGGTTCTGTTGATGGTGGCAAAATGCAAATCCTACTAAGCACATGGAAACGCAGCCTCAGGTGGCTGCAACCCGTGACTCCACTTGTGAGGACAACGCCTGATTTTATACAAACGTTCCACTGTTACTTGTAGGCCAGGAGAGCCTCATTTAAGTAATTCCAGAAAGAAAAAAAAATTGACTGCACCTGAGTTTGCCGTGTGTGCACCAATCAACTCAGTTGGTTTCTAATGAAGTGTCCATTTACACTGGGAATATTGGCTCTGAGGGCAGAGAGAACTCACTCATCCACACAGGAATGTGCAACCCATCAGTTCTCAGTGAAAACGACTCCTGACAGGAGAATTCCAGCCGGGGTAAACACTCTCCTGAGTGGACGTGAAGAATGGTCTCTAATCACAACTCATTCCTTTCTACCCATTTTACACATCTGCAAACCAGAGGTGTGGGCTGGAGAGAAGACGGGGCAGCAAACCTTAGGAGGCATCTTGGGATGGCGCTGGGGGGTCCTGGCTCTCAGGCTCTGGGGGGGGTGCTGGCACAGCTTCTTTTTTCTGGGCTGCCAGGAACTCGTGAATTGCTCGTCGATCTGTGGTCTGAAGATATGGTTTAGTTTCGGGTCCACCACTTGAGAAATAATCCTGTCCACTCCTGCTTCCAACATCCCTGACCTTTGGAGACAAACAGATCACTGTTAGTTCTCTTGAGAGTTGTCTTCCCACCAATAAGCCCCAAGTGCACATGAGAGTCAAGTTAATGTCCACCTGCTGCCTGTCAAGGGAGGTCTCTCAAAGGACAATCCCTTCACCCCAAGGTGTGGGGTTTTCACTGGCTTTTTTTTTTTTTTTTTTTTTTTTTTGTCTTTTTGAGACAGGGTCTCCCTGTAGCCCCAGCTGTCCTGGGACCCACTCTGTAGACCAGGCTGGCCTTGAACTCACAAAGATCGCCTGCCTCTGCCTCCCGAGTGCTAGGATTAAAGGCGTGCACCACCACGCCCAGCTTTCACTGGCTTTTTACTTTCAAGGGAATACACAGCTGACAGTTACCTATCACTCTTAATCCAGCCTCAGCTTTGTACAAAGGAACCAAACAAAACTAAGCAGAATGTCCCAAAGCCAAAGCACATGTGACAAATGGCACAAAAGAACCTGACCACGTGTGTGTAGAATTGAAAAATTTAGTCATACTGTCAAAGCCAGCAAGCCTTGGACTTGGACTTCCTTTTCTTCAGCATTTATTCTCTTAGGAGCCAAAACAGAAGCAGCTTCCAGGAGCAACTTGGTTACTACATTCAACAGAAACCAGATGGGGCTGGAGTGTTTCCATCACCAGCAATTCAACACAGCCTTCAGCCATGGTGCATGAGACTAACTGGAAACAAGTAAGGCTAAAATATCCCCCAATTCCTTTCTGAGGTAGAGTAAGACTTCATCACAACTTACATCTGTACTTCAAACCATGGAGCAGGGGAATGAGGAGGATTAGTGACAGGAAACACCACACAGGAGGCACCTGAAGACGGCCAAGGGCGCTCAAACCTAGTGCCCTTTCTCACAAGACTGAAACACAAAAACCCCAGGCATGTGGGCAGGCTTCACGCAGTTTCCTTTCAACTGTTTAAGCCTTTATTTGTGAACAAATCCTGCAATAACTGGGTAAAGGGCTCCCCAGAGTAAACAAAGCAAGGGGTAAATCTACTGCAAAGACCAGAAGCAGCCTGTGAAGAGGAGGCTGCTGGACTGCCAAGCACCTCCCAGATCCAGGGTAACCAGCAGCCCACTGATAGGAAGCCTAGGTGTAAACAGACCATGCGGTGGGTAACGCCTGCCTTCAGAGGGCATCCAGCAGCCAGAGAGGGCAGGACATGCACCAACTAATGAGGCAAAGGTGCTTCTTCTAAGCCAACACCTTCACAACCTCAACAACTATGCCCTCATCCAGATTCACAGGGTCTTTAACAGATTAAAAAAACCTGATACACACACACACACCCCACATACACATACACACACATAGAAAGATGAAATGTTTGTGTCCCCTAAGATTCTTATGTTAAAACCAAATCCCCAATATTATAGTTTTTAGTCTTTGGAAGGTGATTAGGTTGTGGGTGCCCTTCTTGAAAGGGAATACACAATGCAAACTGGTTCCTTTGCTGCCAGGTGAGGAGGTCACAAATAGGTGGTAGTCTGTACCACAGAGGACCCTCACCAGAACCTCACCAATCTAGCACCTTTGCCTAGGACTCTCAGGCCCCAGAACCAAGAGGCAGAACTTTCAATTGTTTCTAAGCCACCTGGTCTCTGGTGCTTTGTTAAAGGAGCTCCAACTGACTAATGCATCAGATGAGGAAAACAAAGAACCAAGAGAGCACAGTGCAGTTTCCTGGAAAACTTAGAGTTTGGGGAGAATGTGAAATCATGTCAGGAGCCTAAAATAAAAGATGCCATGTATACCACACAGCTCAGACTCGGCAGCCACAATGCTGCTAACCAGTGGAGCCTGATTTCCTGGAAGCCTCTCCACTGTAGTTCTGGGTGAGCACCTAGTTCTGAGTATCTAGGACTCAGGCCACAGCTCTGAAGGCTGGAGTCTCACCAGTTAGAACAGCCCAGGGACTAGAAGCAAAGCTCCACCAGTCAGCCTCAAAGCAGCATGGGAGGATCATGGAGAAACATTCCAGCTTTAAAGCCAAATTCTTGGTTTTTGGGTTAAAGACCTTTTAATTCTAAAGAGGCAGGGAAAACAAAATGACCTGTGTGGTAACACTGAGGAAGAAAAAAAAAAAACCAGAACCATAAAGAGCAGGCTAAACTTCTAAGGAAGATGGTCTAGCCAAGGCCAGGCATTTTGGAGGCTGATGGGATATTCTATTTCTCAGTCTGGTAGCAACTGCACAATGCTCTAATTATCCATTACACTGTACAGTGTTCTGTGCAATTTTGTGTTACATTTTTATTTAAGGCATGTAAAAAGAATGCACCATGAAGACCTTGAGAATACCTTCCGACGGCCTCCTTACCAGCACGGATGCTTTGCTGATACCCTGAGTATTTGGAGTTGTGATTTATCCTACTATGCTAGTCAGTCCTTTAGAACTGGTACATGTGAGACTAACTGGTTATTTCAAGTATGACCAGGATGTCTGTGAGGGTCAGTGATTACACGTGTAAGGCCTTGACATGTAGTAAGTAGTTACTCCCTAGGGGCAGCTACTACTCCTCTCTTTCTGAGAGATCTCTGTGCCATCAGAAAGCTGCTAAGAAAGAGGAAGACACTGGGCCACAACTCTGGAATGACACAGGTGGCTTCTGACGTAGTGTGCAGACAGCTTAGGACAGTTTTCTCTTTAAAGGGATTTGGATTTCATCAGCCACAAGTCAAGGAAGTGCTAGCTCCTCAGCAAAGAGTCCTCTTCTATTTGTAAAAACTTTTAAATTTCAAAAATCACTGAATAACCATAGGAAGTTGCAAAGAAATATAAAAGGAGACCCACACACCTTTACCCAGCCAGTTCGATGTTAGCAGCCTGCTGATCAAAACCAGGAAAGTGGCAGTGGTACAATCCAGACCTCACTCTAGATACCCCTGCATTCAGATCTGTACTTCTATGCAACCCGCATTGTGCTGCTGTAACAGAGTAACCGGTGCCCAGGGACGTGTAAAGAGGTACAGTGGCTAGAAAGCCCACACGGTACAGGGCCAGAGATGCTGAAGACCCCGTGTATCACAGCATGATGGAGAGCATGTGTGTGCCAAGAGGGACTGTGGTGAGAAGAGACACTGAACTCACTGTTTTCTTTCTTTTTTTGAGACAGAGTTTCACTACATAGCTGAGGCTGGTCTGGAATTCATTATGCAACTGAGATGCCTGAGCCCCTCATCTTTCTGCCTCAGCCTTCTGGCTGAGCTCAACACCTGATCCTAAAAAATGAATCCAGTGCCAGGAGACCTGTGAGATCACACTGATCCACCTCCACGAGCCATCACCTTCCCCAGGTCCCACCGCCTCACGCTGCCACACCGTGGACCAGGCTTCCAGCACGTGCACCTTTGGGGGACAGTCAGATCAGTCACAGCACAACTTATAACATAAGTTGTTCTGCGTAAGCACCATGATGAAAACACCTCAGTGCCGTGCGGCCACCTTTCCGAGCAACTCCTTCCCACTCCTGGCGTAGCTGATCTGCTAGGCATTTCTGTAACTGTTAGCTCAGGAATGTACAAATGGAGTTATGCATCAGTTATTCTTTTAATATTTGCCTTTCTTCCCATAATTCCCTGTTGTTTCTATTTTTAGAGACACACTTCACCAGCTGCTAGTCAGCAGAGCTTAGTGGATTAAGAAATTCTGCACCCAAGCTCTGGTGTTAAAGTCCACATGGATTCTGAACAGCTCAGAGAAAGCTCAGAATCCATGACTCATACCCACCAGCCCGGTGATAACACAATCACCTGTGCCAGCTCAGTGATAACACAGTCACCTGTGTGAACTCAGTGGCACCTTTTCAAGTAACGGCTCAGCTTGTTTTTGTGAAGGACAACATGTGACAAGTATATCTTCCTGAAAATTGGCCATGGTGGATCCAGAGTACAGACAAAACTCATGTTCACTTGTGAGAATAAAGAGGAAGCTTCTCTTGCCCACATCCACACATTGGCATCATAGCACAAAATGCACACACATGTTCAGATTACACAGAAGGTGCCCACACAGACCATCAAGAGTCTCAATGGGTGCACTGCCTACCTTCCTTTGATTAACAAAGAGGCAGACAGCTACATGTGCTATGAAGTCAACTACTGACTGAACAGGGACTAGGCAGCCTCTGGGAAGGCACAATTGCATCACAGCCTTTAGAATCTCCATTCTGCTCACTTACTGAACCACACTCTGCCTCAGGCCATTTCGCAACTGGTTCTTGTTCATTGTAGGATTCCATTCCTGTTTGTCCAGATGTGTTGATACAAAATTATCCACTTTCTGCCTCAGGTTCTGGTAAGCTGGCTAAAATATTCAAAAGAGACAAAGTTAGATATTACAGGTACAAAGCTGTGGAACAAAGTCATACAAAAGCCCACTTCTTACAGAAACACAAATTTTCTAAATTTCCACCCGACTGTGGGGCTCACGGTGCAGTCTGGCAGCCAGGGACCAACAGCTGCCAGAGTGCCAGTCTTCCAATGGGCAGACACAGTGCAGGGTTTACTTACAGAAATCGAATCTACCTTAAAGAAACCACGAGAAGAGCCTGTTGAGATTCTCAGCCCCTATTTTAGACATTAGACTTTAGGCTTAAAAGAGTAAACAACTTGCCCTCTGGCTGCATTGTGGCCAGGGGCAGACAGGCTGCTTCTGCATTAAGGATCCGGGGTCTGGGTCAGGCTCCATCGGTCCCAGCTATCTGACTTTTCACAAGTTAGCCGATTTCTGAGGGCCAGTAATTTCCATCTGTAAAATTCAAACGTTCCTGCCTGCTTACTTCAGGGCAGGTAATCTAAAAAACCCAAGAAAGTTCCCTCCATGAAAGGAAAGGACCATCTAAGCCTTAGCCCCACTCAAGCGTCACCCACCCACAGCCAAGCCTAGGGAGCTCTGTGAAAGACTGTGGGAAACAACACAGAGATCCACAAATGAGCCTGAGACACTTAAGCTCGCCTGTAATGAAGCAACCGCCAGAGAACTACCTAGTGAGCACAGGAATGCATGTTCCAAGGCCCCAGCCTCCTACTGAAGGCAGAGAACACCTATTCAGGCCAGCCACAAGAGGACTGAGACTAAATTGTGATATGCTGTCAGTATATCAGTATGTGGCTTGGCTCTGGTGTCTGCATGAGAGCATATGGTGGGTGTGACAACCTACCTGTATGGCCTGTGGCCTAAGATATAGAGCAGACCTAACTAACCCAAAGCCCAGACCCCCGTCCCAGCAAGCCTGCAGCTGACAGCTGAAATATCCAGAGGAGCTATTTTGGCTGACTTGCAGCCCTAACAACACAAGAGCAAGTTTTCTATAACCCACCAAGATGTCGTTTGTCAAACAGGATGGTGGCAACGTTTGCTCAGTCAGGGAAACTGACTATGGAGCCAGCAGGGCTCAATTCTATGGGTAACTCTCCCAAAGACTCTTCAGAAAATCCAGACATGGTCTTGCCATTCACCATCATGGGCATAAGGCAGAGCTCAGGCCAGGACTCCGGGCGCCATGTTGGGAAAGGAGACCTGCTGCATAGCGAGTGAGTGCACGCTTTCCGCCATCGCTTTGTAGGCAAGCCTAATAAATTCTCTAGTATAACGAACATTGGAGAGTCCCCTCCTCGCTTTGCCTCATAACTGGGGAACCAAAAGCAGCAGCGGTGAGGCAGGACGTAGGCATGGGTACGCACTGCTTAAAGGAGGTACATTCTTCACTTTAACCATGGCTTCTTACTACTCAAAACCACCACTTGCTTTAAGATGACTGAACCTGCTAACTGAAAAGGACAGCAAATGTCACAGACAAACCTTAGACCCTGACAATACAGAATAATCCCTTCGGGTCACCAAGTCCAAGGGCCTGTTTCTCTGTAGCACTACCAACTCCTTCGTTTTCTACCTATGAGGTGGATCTATTCACTCTAATTTAGATGTAAATAAACTAGAGATCATTTGTTCACTTTCCTAAACACTTTCGCTTTCGACTATTTCAACAGTTGGTGGCAACTAGGGCACAAGAATTTGTAGTTTTAACAAATTTCTAGGTTAAAGTTAATATTGGTAATCCACCAACGGACTAAAGGAACCCAAGTCTCGGATCTGATGTGCCCACGAAAACATCCTGGCAGTAACCAGAAGCAACAGTTACTTGGGGGCAAGGAAAGGTCCCCCACAATGCCCTCTTGATATCCTTGTAGCTATTCTTTTGAAAGTCACAGGTCTGCTTTTTCTTGAGTGGAGAACTTGTAATGCAAAACGGATGACATCGTCTGCAAAAGGTGGGGATTTCTCTTAGAACCTTGCCAAAATAAGAAAGCCCTTCTTCTTGGAAGTTTTTAACAATCTGTCTTACTTCCTACACATTAACTAGCTGGGTTTTTTTTAACAATCTATCTTCCTACACATTAACTAGCTGGTTTTAAAGTCCATTTTCTATCCTAGTAAAAACTCCGGGACTTATTCTGGGTATCTATATAACCCTGCACATTACAGGCCAAAAAAGAAAAGAAAATTGTTTTGTGAACATGCAGAAGAGGTCTTCTCTTTTTTTTTTAAAAGGTCTGCTTTTAGAACTGAAAAAAAAAATCCTCTGGAAAGACTCAGAAAAAGATACAGGACATGTATGGCAGATTGCAGGAACATGGGTGGGGTGGGGGGCATGGAAAGGGAAGCGATTCTAGATTCGATTGAGAATGATGTATGACCTATGGAAAAAGTTTAATAATAAAAATTATTTACATTAAGAAATAATAAAAGGTATTTATTTATTTATTTATTTATTTATTTATTTATTTATAGACAGGGTCTCCCTGTAGCCCCAGCTGTCCAGGAACTCGCTCTGTAGACCAGGCTGGCCTTGAACTCACAGAGATCTGCCTGCCTCTGCCTCCGCAGTGCTGGGATTAAGGGCATGCGCCACCATGCCCGGCCTAGGCTGCTTTTAAAATCACAACCTTGATCTGAGGTAGGAAAAAGACTCAGAGAGGAGAAATCACTACCCTATGAAGCCCTGATAGTAACAGAGGCTCCCACCTCACCACTGCAATCTTGGCAGGCAGGTTTCAAAAAGCAAAATGCACAACATTCTGAACCATCTTTCTAAGAAAAACTAACATTTTACCTCACAGACTGGCTTATGGCATTACAATCTAACACAGGCCTTGAATCTCTATTAGTGAAAGGATCGGTTCCTACAGTTTATCCTAATTTGACCTCAGAAGAGTCTGTAAATCATTCAGCTGGGGAGAATTACTAACGCGTGCATTCAAGCCAGTCAGTGGTCAATGCTGTCTCCCTGGTAGTGAATAGGGTGAACTTCTAAAGCACTAAGCCAGCTTTCACCCACTGTTCTAAACCATCCTGAGATGTCTTTAGTTTTAAGGGGGTTCTGTGAGACTTCATCCTGGGGAAGGCTGCGTGCGGGCAGACAACCGAAATCAAATTCCCAAGTTCAGAAAAGCGCCCCAGGGTAAAACCACAGCTGGAAAGTGGAGGGCGGGCGGAGCCCAGGCGTGCGGCACTCGGAAAGCTCTAGTACCGCCCCTAGCGGCGGCCGGCGGCCCTGCGGGGACTCTCACGCTGTCTTTTGTTTCATTCTCAGCTTCGACAAAATCAAAGCAGCGAAGTCGAACACTCGCTTCCCCGGCCCCTGCCGGCCGGCTACCTTGGTGTCCACGTCGGCCAGGCAGTCCCGGCGGAAGCTGTCGAACAAGCCGCGGCTCTTGAGCTGCTCCACGATGAGCGCGATGAGCTGCGGGTCGCCGGGAGGCAGCGACGCGGGATTGACAGGGCCGCCGCCCGCCCCGCTAGAGCCCGCCGGCGGCCCCGAGGCCTGGCCTGCCCCGCCCGCCGCCCCGGCTCCCGCGCCGTCCGCCATGACCGCGCCTCGGGCCCGCGCTCCGCTGCTCCTCCGGGAGCCAGGGCCTGCGTTGCGGAGACACGGACGGCCCCACCGAGGCGGCGGTGGCGGCGGCGGCAGGGTGGGAGGCGGTAAGACCCGCGGCGCAACCCGCTCGCCGTGCCGCTGGCGCACGCCTGATGGCGTCACCCGAGGCCTTTGCATTGTGGGACGGTTGGTTTCCTGCAGCCGTTTCCCTTGTTCTTATAGATGGGATCTGGCCGGCGCAAACTACAACTCCCGAAAGGCTGCTGGCTCGTTCGTGCTTGTTCGCGGGGCAGTGTGGGAATTGTAGGCTCAAGCCTTCGTGTTGGCTAAACTACAGTTACTACAGCTGCCCTACCAAAGGTGAACCGCCCAACAGTGCCTCTTGATCAGAATCACCTGCACAGCTGATTGAAAGTAGACATTATCAGTTTAACCCTTAAAGAGTGTGATTCAGTATCTCTGATTCCATGCCTGGAAATCTGTGCTTTTGACATGCACTCCCACGACGTCCTTAAACAAAATGACCTGGGAAACTTGGAGGGCATGGGCTCGTCATATTTATTTTGGGAGGCAGAGGCAGGCGGATCTTTGTGAGTTCAAGGCCAGCCTCGTCTACAGAGCGAGTTCCAGGACAGCTGGGGCTACAGGGAGACCCTGTCTCAAAAAAAAAAAAAAAAAAAAAAGCACACAAAAAACTTTTTTACACTTATGTGTGTCTGTGTGTGTATCCGTGGGCTTGCGGGCATGCCACGGTGCTCTTGTGGAAGTCAAACTTCACTTTGCTAAAGTTATCTCCATCCTGTGGGTCCCGAGAATCAAACTCAGGTTCTTAGGCTTGGCAGCAGGTGCCTATACCCTCTAAGTCTCGTCGGCCCATTAATCATATTTCGATTCAAAACTATTTATCTGCAATGCACATTCATTTTAGAAAATTGTAAAATAAGAGAAAAACATGAGGATTAAACCTGCTTCATAAGGCTTTCTTGGATTTTCTCCCAAATAGTCAATGTTGTCACAATTAGTATTAATAGAGCAATATCCCAAAACTAGAATGTGCTAGATATAACTACCACCGCACACTTTAAACACACTGTGTCACAACTGTGGGAGAAGGCGTTATTTCTTTGCTCAAATGCAGAAATGGAAGCCCAAGAGTTTGTTACCCTTATCACATACCTAGAAGAGAAGAACAAGAATCAACTCAGGTTTCCCGTGTTCCAGTCGCACGTGTTTAACCAAAAATATAGTATCCCCTGAGAGCTAGCTGGCATAGTAGGTGAAACTATGTCCTAGTTTTTGGCATAATTCCTCACTGAATCCCTGTCATTGCCACCTCTGCCCCTTTTTCCTTTTACTCCTTTGTTGATTATTAGCTCAACTCCCCCAAGTCTGGCAATTATGTCTGTCATTATTCCTCACCTTACTTGAGCACTGGAAAAGACACAAATAAATTCTGCAATATCCTTGGCTCCTGGGAAGACAAGCATAAGAAGCTATTCAGGATGCTCTCACTCCAATGTTTGCTACCCAAGAGAGATTAAATGAGCCCTCAATAAGTGTCTGTGAGATGCTTAACCCTAAATGACACATTTTCAATGCAACCTCTACACATAAGATGAATACATACTTTCAACTCTCACCAGAGAGTTATGCAGCAGATGGTGATTAACAAAGAAACCCACAACTGGCCATGGGCAGAAAGCAAGAGGCTACAATGTGTCTGCCCCTGAATAGGACACCTGGTTTAAACCTCTCCCTCCCAAAGCTCAGGGGTCATTGTAGAAGAAGGAGCAGAAAGACTGTAAGAGCCAGAGGTGGTGGATGACTGCAAGGACACAGAGTTTTCCAGACAGCTGACTAGTTAGTCAGGTGAGCTCATAGCAATGGTGAGAGCATGCACAAGTCCTATGCAAGTTCAAATGGGACAAAGTCCCAGTACACACAGAGGAGTAGGTAAGAAATCCCAACCCTCCCATGCAACTTTTGGAAACTGATGGCTTCTGGGAGGAAGAGAGACAGTCTCTTACAGGGATGGGTCTTTTGGTAAGGTAACCTGGCTCCAGTGTGTGGACCCATCCTGAGGGACATTTGGGGACAAATCAGACTCTATCGATATATATATATATATATGGAGAGAGAGAGAGAGAGAGAGAGAGAGAGAGAGAGAAACATTAAATATTAAATTGGGTGGGGGCAGTAAGGGGAGCCATGGATGGGGAGGGAATCTAAATACCATCAAATTGTATTGTATGAAAATCACAAAAAAATCAATAAAAATTAAAAAAAATAGCCCTCAAACTAAATATCTAAGTGTTAGATTATACTTCTTTCACATGAGCTCAGTCAAACTCAATGGTTAAACTAATGACGTCATTCTCGTAACAACTCACCACCCTTTCGATTATTCCCCATCTATTTCTACTATTGAGACACACTGACCTCCCAATTTTGGTCACTTTTAGTTATCCTAAAAGAAGCTCCGCTCCAGGTGTCTCAGCCTCGGAGTCACTCTTCGTTTGCCTTCCATCTCTCCATTTTTGGCACGCCACATCTGATTCTCTTTTTTTCATGAAAAACTTTCCTGGCCCCAGACCTAATGTGGTCTTATCTCGTTCTTGAGCCCGAATCTTATGGCAATTATTGTAACTGAAAGTAAATAATTTATAGTCTAATTGCCTACCTGTTTCCCCTGTAAAGCATAAACTTCAGAGCAGGAACCAGCACTCAGCACAATTCTTGCTCAGACATTCCTGTCTGTTTCCTGTAGCTGTGGGATATTGTACCTACCTGTCCTGGCAAGAATGAGGATATTCTGGGGCTGGACAGATGGCTCAGCAGTTAAGAACACTTGCTATTTTTCCAGAGGAGCTGAGTTCAATTCCCAGCACCCCCAAAGCAGCTAACAACCATCTGTAACTCCAGTTTCAGGGGATCTAACACCCTTTTCTGGCCTCTGCATGGCATTGCATGCATATGGTGCACTTACATACATGTAGGCAAAACACTCATACACATAAAATAAAATATTTTTAAAAGAATGAGGACATTCTAAAGATGTCCTTGTGACCCTCCCTCTAGCTAACAGAATATTAAACCAGTGGTCCCCAAGAAATCTAATGGACTCCCCCCAAGAATCTCATTTTGGGAGGACTAGACTAAAATCTGGGGCGAGCCCGAAGGGGAGCTTGTGTCCTAGGAAGGGATTTCACATAGTTCTGATAACTTTGCATACTGCCTTACAAAAGAAACTGGAGCCAAGACGATTATGGGTCTGTAATGTGTGAGACCTCACCTTGACTATCTTACTCCTGATCTAAACCTAAACTTCATGTCGATAATCTACAAAAAGGACATGGGACAGTCACGGGATCTCTTTCCAATATGACCACATCTAATAAATCTTCTTTCTCTGCTTTCCACTATTAACTGTCTCTGGGTGGCCTGCCAAGGATGGGTGGGTGGGTGAGCCTTGCTTATTAGAGTCACCACGCTCAGGCTCTGACTCTAACAACTCTAGTAACTACTGGTCAGAAAACTATATAGATGGGGACAGTTTTAGTCAAAATTTTCAGAAAAGAAAGTCCTAAATAGCAGGAAAGTCTGGGATAAACTGCCCTGACCCAATGGGAAAGCAACCCTGGACCCTGACAGCAGATGGTTTCCACTATGGGTCTCACTGTCACTGGGCCCTGTATACTGGAGCTCTGGACCACCAAAAGGTGCATCTCCCCTCCCTGCACCATGACCTTGCCTTGCAAATGATATAAATTAGATAGGGGGTAGGATTGAGGATAAGAGCGATAGAGACTATGGGAGGTTTATTATTAATCCAAGCCTTGGGACAAAGACTCTACAAGGAACATTCAAACATACAGTCCAAAGACATGTATGTAATGCACAGTAATGATCGTCAGGGGGCGCCATTGCTGTATGTATGACCCAGAGCATTTGGACCTTCAAAAAGCATTGTTTTCACTTTGGTCAAAGCAGTTGTTTAGTTTTCTGGTATCCTTTAGAGCTGTTACTGGTTCTCAGTATTAAAACCATTCTGGGGAAAAACCTGTTCAGGGCTGAGGATGAGGCTCAGTGGCACAGTGCTTTCCTATTATGTTCAAGGCCCTGGGTTTGATCTCCAGCACTGAAACACCAACGAAAATCTTTCCTGTCACGAGTTTCCCCCAGCTCAGTGAATTTACACATTTTAGGTGTTAGACTATTTTATTTTGAAAGACTGTGAAAAGGTGAACCTCCACAAACACAAATCCAGTCCTTGCAGAGGCCAGAAAACAATGATGTCTACGGTTTGTCAAGGGAGTAGGAAAGAACAGACATTGGATGCCCTTAGGCTGTGTGATAATGCCACAATTTTGGAGGTGATATGTCTTTGGGAAAGTTGCAAAGCCAATTTCCCTAGAGCAGGAAAGAAAATTAAGCACAGTCCCAGCCATCCATTTTAGCGCAATTCCTGGCTCATAGCAAATGTTTAATAATAGTATGCGACTCACACTTGAGCTAGGAGGCGCTTTGGTTAACCTCCACTTTCCTCATTGGTCTCTACATTCCAGTAAGGCAGGGACCACATTCATTACTGCATCCCTAGCACCTATGACAACCTAGCACCCAGAGGCTCTTCATAAATGGGATGGAGGAATGAAAAGAAAGAATAGGTGAGTGATGCGGAGTTGCTTTTCTAAGAATAATTCATCTTTTCTAAGAGGGTTTTTGTTGTTGTTGTTGTTGTTGTTGTTTGTCTTTTCGAAACAGGGTCTCCCCAACTGTCCTGGGACTCACTCTGTAGACCAGGCTGGCCTTGAACTCACAAAGATCCACCTGCCTCTGCCTCCCCAGTGCTAGGATTAAAGGCATGCGCCACCACGCCCTGCTTCTAAGAGTTTTGATAACACTGTGGACCGAATGTCAACATTTAGAGTGGTTGGTGCAATCTGTGTGTGGCACGTCACTGAACAGGACTCCAGCGGCAGGACTGGAGCTCAAAGAGGAGGGCGTGGTCTCTGGGTTGTCTTGCTCACCTTCCAGTCTTTTTATCTATGATCTTGGGTCCTTCAGGACGAACATTCCAGAGCCCGTCTGAACCCAGGGCAGCATCTAGACACCGCCCCACGTGAGGTGCCTTATATTTACTCTTCCCAGGGTGTCTGTATCTCTTCTTGACTCTTTTTTTTTTTTTTTCATCCAATGACCCTTGCCTATTCTTAGAGTAAGTTAGCTACTTCTTTCTTTCTTTCTTTCTTTCTTTCTTTCTTTCTTTCTTTCTTTCTTTCTTTCTTTCTTTCTTTCCTTCCTTCCTTCCTTCCTTCCTTTATTCTTTCTTTCTTTCTTTCTTTTTTTGTATTTTTGAGACAGGGTTTCCCTGTAATCCCCGGCTGACCTGGAACTTGCTATGTAGACTAGGCTGGCCTCGAACTCACAGAGATCTGCCTGCCTCTGCCTCCCGAGTGCTGGGATTAAAGGCGTGCACCAGCACACCTGGCTCTGTTCATTTCTTAACAGCATCTTGAGGGTGCTTATTGCACTGGCTATGTCTGAACCATTTATTTTCTTTTTTATGTTTCTTTCTGATATTTTCTCAGCATCTGTAATGACACATGGGACCCAAATACACAGTAAGGAAAGAGGGCTTTAATAACTAGAAGTTCATAGCACTAATCAACACCTACTGCTTCCTCTAACCAAGGACAAGATTTCAGGCTGTAATGTTTGTCAACAGAAGAGGTGACCTGCAGAAAAGAGCAAAACATTTGGAATCTAGCACCTCTGCTTACGTAAACAGCCCAGTTACTAACAGCACTTCACCTTGCAGTCTTTTTATGAACATGTGTGTGTGTGTGTGTGTGTGTGTGTGCATTTGCATACCTGACACAGTAGGCCTTCAGTAGCTAATAGCCCACAGTAGGGCCTTTGATAAAAAACATCATAAAATATTCAGTTTTAGTCTATTATTGGCCAGAAATCTTGAATCTTGGCTAATATGCAGCAACGGTTAACACTAATAAGTATATTACTTTGATAGTTTAATCTACTGATGATGTAAGGCCCCATTCAGCCAGCCCTTAAATGGATGGGCTCTGTGAAGTCAAGTTCATTGCCAAGCTTTTGCATCCTATTGCAGCTAAGGTCTGCCTGCCTCTGTCTTCATACTTCCGACATGTCTCATTTTCCAGCAGCACTCCCTGTGACCCCAGGACTTGCAGTTGCTTGCTTAATCTTTCATATATATATATATATATATTTTGTTTGTTTGTTTGTTTGTTTACTTGTTTAGTATACAAAGTACTGGGCTTCGTCATGGCATCTTCGTGTGTGTGTGTGTGTGTGTGCACACATGTGTGATTATACTTTGTTCTCAGTTATCCTCTTCCCTCCACTACCTCTTCCTTTCCCCCCTACTTCTCCTAATCTCTATCCCCTTATTGTTTAAACTGGACCCACTCTCGTGAGGGACCACAGTGTACCCTGTTAAGGCATATAGTTCCCTGGGCTGTCTAGAAAATGGGAGGTGATTTTAGGTCTCAGGTTTGGCCAAGCTTAGGGCTTCTGAGAAAACTTTCCCTCAGTGACACAAGCAGTACTTCATCCTGCTGTAACTTCCTTGTCCCTCCCACATGGATGACAGGAGCCATGAGCCAGCACTGTCACTACATCTGGACAATAACTTATGAGCAAAAGGGACTTATGTCCCTCATAGGTCAGGACATTTACACATCAACGTGGGACATCCCACAGCTCTCTTTCCACCTGCCATGTTGATTAGGAAATTTTGAGATAGTGAGTAATCTACCATCTGAGGCTCCAAAGCAAAGACAGCAGCAGGTGCCTTCCCAGCTGACCATCTCAGATATGTACTATGAGGAAGAACATGTAATATTGTAATGATGCAATGTTTTGTTTTAAGCCACCACAGTGTTAGAGACTTTGTTACTGCAGCATGACTTCTCCTGTCCTGATTGATTTACTACATTTTTCCACTGAACTCATCACTGTGGAATGACCAAGCATAAGAAACCAATGGGAGAATGACCAAGTAGAGGAAGGAATGAAATTCTTCCTTTTGGATTATAGCTAGGTAGGAGGGTATAGTAGGTTATGATAATGTACTGGATATTTGAAAAATCTAATAGAGAATTTTAAAATATTTTACCATAAAAAGACAAATACTTGAGAATATAGACATTTTAACCAGATTTAAAGGTAACACAGTGCGGAGTGCACAGAGCTTAGATTGGGGACTTTCCAGGACCACCTGAAGCACAGGTAGGAGTTGGGCACTTCAGCAGGTGGATTGTTGGATAATTCTATCACTGGGTTGTTGGATAGCTGTTTCATTGGTTTGTTGGATAATTGTTTCACTGGTTTGTAGGATAATTGAATCATTGTCTTGTGTGGCTGTGGGGGCAGGGTCGCCCTGATAGCTGGTATAAAAGGTGGGCTTGTCGCCACTGTGAGACTTGAGTGCACATAGATTAGATCGGGGATTTCCCAGGACCACCTGAAGCACACACACCCCCACCCCTGCCAACTGGAATTGCTGAGGGAGTGTCCAAGTGGATTTTTTGGAGAACCTTCAGAACAGAAAGGGAAGAGTGAGTTAGACTTCCAATACATAAACAAAACCGAAAGCCTGAAACCTAGACAAATCAACACTCCATAAACAAGGAGAAAAAACAAAACAAAACAAAAAACCCAAAGGCATCTGAAGGAGGCAAGCAAAACAAGCCTTTAACACTGTGAAGAGGCATTTGGGATTCACATTGAAATACAGGCAAAAGGGAAACCCACATGCCAGGGACATGATGAAAGGACAACATGGGAAAGGTGCAGGATAATTCTACACCAAGCTCAAGCTCTATCAACCCTGTGGGAGATTCCTACAGTGGGATCCCCCTGGGGGTGGCCCATGACACAGATCTTAGAGGAATAATTGAAGACATATTCAAAGAAATCAAAGAATATAAAGAACAAATCAGAGAACTAAGGAGAGAGAATGAAAAACTCAAAAAGGACCTAGAGGGAGAGAATGACAAGCTCCAGAAAGAACTAGAGGGAGAGAATGACAAACTCTGGAAGGAAGTGGAAACACTGAAAAAGGAAACCAACCAGCAAAGCAAGGAGCTAAAGGAAGAGATTGAGAAGCTCCAAAAGGAAGTGGAAATACTAAAGAAATCACAGGATGAAATGAAAAAGGAAATAGAACACTCAACCAATCAAGAGGAAAGGAATGGAAAAAGCCTCAGAAGTAGAATGGAGGAAGCAGAACAAAGAATATCAGACCTGGAAGATAACACAGAACAACTAAAAAGCTCAAGTAAAGATAATGAAAAATTAAAAATACACAAAAGTGGAACAACCAGGAAATGTGGGACACTATGAAAAGATGAAACCTCCGAATCATAGGAATAGAGGAAGGAAAAGAATCCCAAGAGAATGGTATTGATCAGATCTTCAACAGAATAATAGATGAAAATTTTCCCAAGCTAAAAAAAAGACAAACGCATACAAATACAAGAAGTATATAGAACTCCAAACAGACAAGATCAGAAAAGAAACTCCCTATGCCATATCATAGTTAAAACACTAGACGCCCCAAACAAAGACAAAATTCTGAAAGCCACAAGAGAAAAACAACAATATACATATAAGGGGAAACCCAGCAGAATTACAACTTACTTTTCAGTGCAAACTATGAAAGCAAGAAGAATATGGAGCAAAGCATTCCCAGTGTTAAAGGACTATAGATGCCAACCCAGGTTACTATACCCAGCAAAAATGTCAATTATAGTTGAAGGAGAGAGAAAAATCTTCCATGACATAAACAAGATGATGGAATACATGTCCAGAAAACCAAGCCTTCAGAGAATACTTGAAGCAATTCAAAGGACAGAAGAAAGGAGCAACCAACCCCAGGCACCTAGAAAGAGAAATCAATAA